>JAZAVJ010000027.1:0-251257 GCA_037954315.1 Neonectria punicea | reverse complement strand
ATTTATAAATAGTATAATAGGCTATATATTATACTTAGTATACCTTAGACCTTATACTTCTAGCTAGAGGTAAAGAAGGTAAAGAGCTTTATAAAGATTATTCCTAAAGACTAATTATAGACCTTTTAGGATATCTTTAAAGAAGACTATATTAACCTTAATACTTACTTACTAGCTAATATAATTAGTATATACTATAGTATTCTTACTAGCTATAATAATCTACCTACTAATATAATTATATAACTAAAATATTTAGTATACTTACTCTTATAGGCCTATCTAAAGGATTATATTAAAGGTAGTTTATAACTAATAATCGCACTCTTAGATATACCTATAAGAGGGATTAATTATATATATAATTATCTAGCTATATATAATATTAATACTATATTAATTTTATTAGAGGTTAATAATAAAAGGGTTATTAACTATAAAGGCATTAATAATTAGCTATTTAACTAAGTATATTACTATTTATTATAATTTAAAGTCTAATTAATCCCTCTTCTTATTCTACCCCTTACTAAATTAAACTAAAAGCTCCCTCTTTATAACTAAGTCTACCTAACCCTCTAGCTATTTATTATTATTACTTATAGCTATATTATCTAATATAATCCTAAAGTTAGTAATATTATTACTATTATTATTAAAGGGCTATACCTTAATCTTATCTTAATCCCCTCCCTTAACCTTTATCTTAACCTCTATCTTAACCTTAGCCTTAATCTCCTTACTTAAAGATATATACTTATACTTAACCTTATAGGAGGTTAAGTACTTAGTAAGAGTATTAGACTTAATATTAATAGGTATACTATTAATAGCTTACTTATAGCTATAGATAGGCTTTAATAGTATTATAAAGTCTAGATTAGGCTTTAGCTTAATATTAAAGTACTAAAAGTATAATATTACTAACTTACGCTTATTATTTAGTAGGATCCTAATAATCTTAAAAAAATCCCTAAGTATAATTATCTTATATATAATATCTAAAAATTTAATAAGGCTAAATAAAGCTATTTAGATTATAATAGAATAGATAATTTTTTATTCTTTTATAATAAGCTTCTTATTATACTATTTAATAATAAACTTAATTATTATAATATAAGAAGGAAACTTAATACTTAATATAACCTTAATACTTCCTATATACTTCCTAATAAAATTAGCTAATTTATTATAAATTAGTATTTTAATATTACTAAGAATTATATTATAATAATTATTATAAGATTAAAATAAAGTATATAATTTAATAACTTTTATAATTATATTACTTATAAATATAATACTCCTTATTTAACTCTTAATAGCTAATATAATAATAGTTTAATAAGTATTAGGTTTTAATTAGGTTTATATAAAAGGAATTATTATTATATTATCTTATAGCTTTACTTAAGTAAAGGATAAATTAAGTATTATATTAATAAAGATTAAGATAGGAAGAATAATTAAAAATAAGGTTATAAAAAGCTATTATATATAGTTTAGGTAGAAAAGGGCCCTAATAAATTTCTTAGAAATATCTATATAGTAGCTATAATCTATAAGGTAGAATAGTATTAAAATAAGTAAAGATATATCTATAGTAAAAGTAATATAGGATATAGAATATAACTATATATAACTATTTATAACTATTTATAGCTATACTTAAACCCTATAGTATTAAGGCTTAATAGTTCCTCCCCTATTATAAAGTATTTTGCCTTAATATAATATATAAGGCTATATACTACTAAAAGGACTTAGGGTATACGGTTAGGGTCAATGCAATAAGAAAAAGTGCTCAAAAAATAATTTTGGGACATCGGTCCCTATGGCCTTCCGTAACTTCGGCCACTAGATTAAAACCGCGACTTGTTAGACGCCGACATTTAGAGCCCGCACGCTTCACCTCTTGAACAGTTCCGCATCGTGGCACCGACTGTGATCAGGCAATGGCTTTAGATCAAGGAATCCCCCGCCTTGCAGAGCATACCAGTGAAGCTCCCAGGTCACATCCCCGTCGAAATGGGACAAGCACGGAGGACCTCGCGACCGCAATGAGGAGGGACGAGCACCATTCCGCGTGCTTCAACTGTCGCTCGTCGAGGCAAAAGTGCGATAAACTGAATCCCTGGTACGTCTTGGCTTTTCGGAAAGTAAGCTAGAGCGTTGTTTAATGGAGGCTTCTGCAGCTCTCGCTGTGTTGCTCAAGGCCGTTCGTGTCGATATCCAGCGTGCTCCAAACGTGGCCGCAAACATGGAAGCACCAAGTAAGCCATCTCTTTACTGACCTCGTCTGATACGACCTGATCTGGGTGCTAATCTCCCTCAAGCAGGCCGGATACCGTGGAAAAGCTACTCGCGCGCATCAACGACAGCCCAGTTCGCGACGAGGTCATCGCCGCTATTCTCAATCCGTCCCTCCCAAGCCCCAACTTGACCACGGCTTCGGAATTGACAACACCAGCGCGAGGAGAAGCCCCTTTCGCCCATGGACTTGACAGCAACGACGCCGGTCATCTTTCCGCTGTCCAACGCGGACGCCGAGAGTCTTTGGTCTCGCCGCTACACATCGTGACAGCCGCCATCGCAGCCAACTCGGAGCCGAGATGTGACGGGCTCGGCGCTAACATGACTCTCCACTCCGGCCGCATAGCCAGCATGGCACCGCTGAAAGAGCGGCTGACCAAGTATTTCGGTACAACTAGATCTCTTCGAATCATGAGCAGACCTCTGGCTAACATGCTCTATCAGCTTCGCATACAGCACAGCAGAGAGACTGGGAGGTGCTGGCTACTCAAACTGTTGGATGCCCGTTCAAATTGGAGACGGACACTTGCGACCCTATTGCATCTCGATTGATTGATGAGAAAGATGCACTGCTCTACTTTCAACTGTGAGTCTGCTCTGTTCTTTCAAAGCCATCTGGGTTCGGTCAGACCGTATTCCCATCAAATTGCGCTATTGGCCAAGGCCAAACTACAGACTAAAACACAACACTTTTCTAGGTTCTTCAAAATCCGTAACCCACTCGTGGGCCTTCTCGATGTTACATTGCACACGCCCAACTATGTTTACTCAGTATCCTTCACTCTATTCTCCGTCATCTGTGCCCTCGGGTGTGCCGTTTCAATACGCCCTCGTGATCAAGTTCTCTATCCAGTACTGCTATCACTGGCGAACGGCAATGTCAAATGGTGCATTGCTGCCTCTGTCAAGTCCCTGGAGACTATCCAGGCCATTATCAACATGCAGTACTGGGCGCCTCTTTGCCCAAGGCAATCCGACGACCCATACTGGCTAAACCTGAGTCATGTAAGTGGACAATGCATCTGTCTCTACAAGTATAGAGCTCACATATTACAGGCTGTTCAAGTGGCGAGGGAAATAGGCATCAATAAGCCCAACGTTGTCGCAGAGCACATTAAATTAACTGTACCAGATGCGTCTGAAGAGTTTAGAGAGCGACTCCTTCGCAACTACGAAAGAACATGGTTGAACACCTTCATCGCCAACAAGAGCTTTGGTATCATCACTGGCCGCCCACAATGTGTTTCCTGGAAGGAATTGCCTAGCCACGCACCGGAATGGTGGAAAAAGCCCATGACAGAGCCATCCGATCGCGTGATTAGCGGAATCATTGAAATAAGAGGGCTATTAGTAAGTAACCACTTTTCCACACGTTCCTTATTCGGCCTGACAAAGGTACCATCAAATAGTTGCAGGCCCTTGGCAGACGAAGCCAGATACAATCAACACCAACATCGATCTTGGACTGGCACACGGAGGCTTATAATACTCTTACCGAGACCCGGAACGCTCGTTGTGAGCCCGATGCCTTGCCGTCTGCAGCCTTGCTTCCAATCCTGGCCTTTTACATGGACCACAGCCTCTTAGTCTTGAACGCTCAGGCCCTGAGGGATATTGCTACCGTTGATGAATCCGCTACGTCGAGCACCATCTTGACAATCTCGCGGAGAGCCATCGAGGTCGCTAGCCGGGCTCTCGATATTGTCTTGACAGACCGAACAGTGCTTGAGGTCTTACTTGGCTTCCACAATAACCAGTACATCATGATATGTCACGCGGCCACAGAAGTCCTGCGAGTGAGTTTTGCGATTGCTCCTCGGATGACAAGATAACTGACGGGGAGCTCCAGGCCATCAAACGACAAGGTATAACACCGGCTGAGACGGCCGCAGCCGCAGAAAAAGTGATTGCAACGCCGAAGCATTTGGAACGCATCATACGACTCCTTCCAGAATCATCTGCCGCGCACCTCTATCTCGATCTTGCTCAGTTCTTTGCCTGTCAAGTCGAAGCCATCGTAGGCGCTACAGACATGGAAGCCATGCGCGAAACCATCGACCAAGGGCTTTTGTCGGATGACTGGCTCAGGGCTGCTGACACAGGCTTGCCAGATCCAGCTACATGGTTGGACATGGGTTACCTTGGTTCTGGAGAGTTGGTTCTAGATGACAGTGGCCTTGCGAACATGAACGACTCTGGCTTACATGATTTCATCTTATCTCAAGGCCCGACTGGTGACAGTAGCCTGCTGTAGGGACACGAAAAGCGAGGGGCGATAATGAGTGACCACACTAGGATTAAACGTAGCGTAGTCTATAAATCGATCTACATAAATGATTATAACCTCAGCTTTTAGTTCTACCGCGGCCCATGTCCATGGTAGTCAACGTTTGAGTCGGCCCCAGTCACACCCTGCCGCACCTGATGCAATTGAGCGCCCAAGCCGTTGGATGCCCAGATTCCGCCTTGTTTTCATTTCCCTCCGAGGATGTACTATTCCCTTCGTCGGTCCTCGTCCCTTGACTGACCTGCCATCCCCGCAGAACGAGCATGCACAAAGACGCACCGACGAACATGAAGCCGGTGAACAACTGCGCACCAAGATAACTCCCCGTCCTCTCTGAGATTTCCAACGCGATTGGCTCGCTGAAGGTGGAGGGAATCACCATTGCCAGCCAAAATATGCTCAATCCAGAGGTAAGGTTCTCCATGCCCATGATCTCGACAATTACTGGCGCCGTGTTTACCCAGAACACACCGGCCGAGAGCCCCCCGACGAATGCGAAGAGAACCAGCACGCCGAAGGACTTGGCATTGACCCAGATAGCCAACGATGAAACTGCCGTCGCGAAGGACATTAAGAGCGTGATATTGATGCGCCCGAACCTGTCGCTGAGCCATCCAATACCGGGTCGACCGATTGCCTGACCCAGCATGAAAAGCGCTGCTACCATTGAAGCTTGGGACGTGCTGAGCCCAATGACGGTTGCATAGTTCGCCAGTGTGAAGATGAGGACGAAGTAGCCAAGCATACTAAAGGCACCAAAACCCAAGATCAACAGATACTCGGGTTTCCTAAGCAGACTGGTGTCGAAAGCGAGTTGTCGTGACTGTGTAGGTCCGTACCGGGTTCTGATGAGGAGGGTGGAGGTGAAATTGACCACACCAGAGACGATGCCAAGAAGGCGATATGCCCATTCCAAGCTCATATTCTTGATCATGGCGCCAACGGCGAGTGAGTAGGTCAGGCCGCCGAGTCCCGCGCCTGCAATGGCGATGCCGTTGGCCAAGGCACGTCGCTTCGTGAACCATTGGGAGATAATACCGTACGATGGCAGAAAGAGCAAGCCCATTCCAATTCCGAAGAGCACGCCCTGCGACAAGAACAAATGCCAGATTTCCGTCGAGAAGCTTGCGCACACGAGACTGGCGGATTGGAGTCCAGCGCCGATGAGCATGGTTGGTCTCGTCCCCAGCTCCCGGGCCATGATTGTCACCAGCGGCGAGATGAGAAGCGTGACGCCGATGCTCAGGGAGCCGACGGTGGCGTACATTAACGCGGTCGCGCCGGGGAATGTGCTTTCTTTCAGGTAATGGGCTAGGAAGACGGAGTAAGCGGCGCTGATGCCCCAAGAATGACCGTTGATGAAGCCCACGGAGACGGTAACGACCCATCCGTAGCCTCCATCTGGGGCGGTGGTAGATGAGGACTGGTCGCGAGGAGGTTCTGCGTCTGGACGAGAGGTAACGCGGATTTCGTTTGGCATGGCTTGTTGGAGCTGTTTATCGACAACGTGTATGGTCTTTGTGTTGATGGTCGGGAGCTCGATATTGGGGATTGGTATTCGATTTTGATCCTAGAGCCACCGGGATGGTTTAAGAATCCACAGTATCAGTAGTAACATCCCTCCTCCTATGTAGGTAGTCTCTAGACTATATATGTGTACGACTCAGCGCTCGGAACAGCGACATACTAATACTTGGGACGGCAATGGAAAAGAAGCAAGTTACACGTCTAGACAGCTTAGTCAATGTCACAGAGAAAGGGGACGTGTTATCTGTAGCTACGAGAGTATTAGTAAACACCAAGCGTGGTAAGCCATCGCCAAGAGGCCGATTCTAATCACCGATCCGGGATCCATTGGCCAGGGGTCCTTCAGCACAGCGCTACTTGGGGGGTGCTTGCGGAAAGCAGTTCCTTTCTATCCGACAAGAGGGTGGAAGATCGAGACGATCTGATCTAGCATCCACCAACAAGAACTACGCTATAATCACCCGCAGACGGACGGAACACGATCCCGCAACGGGAGCCGCAATGTAGAATGAAAGATCAAGCGGTGCAGCCCTGAATACTATTGGCTTGGACCTTTATTAATCACTCCGCTGTCCTTACATAAAGGGTCCCGAAGCAGCGTCTTTGGATAGTGTGTGAACCCCACAGTCGGGATCTAGATCTAAAGGGCGGCCGTACCCAGCTCTACAAAGAACATTGAAAGGGATGAAAACATTTCGGTTGACGTTCCGATAAGCTGTCTCCACGACTGAGTACACGTCAGTCGTAACCGTAAAAGTTCTATTAGTGTACTCAGCATCACTTGGCGCACCATCTCTCTACAAGCTTTCTACTTGATCTTTCTTTCTCCTCCTTGACGGACACGTTCTAGAAACGGCACTTACCTTGAAGCAAGCGGGCAAAATCCCCACTAGCTCTCCTTATTATGACATAAGCGAGCACGGCCGAATCATCACCACGATATCTGCCGACGCCCAAGTGTGGTTCAACCGAGGTCTCGTCTGGGCCTACGCATTCAACCGCTGAGAAGCAGCTGTGTGCTTTGAGTAGGTCATCAAGCACGATCCTGACTGTGCCATGGGATACCGGGGCGTTGCTTTTGCTTCCGGCGCCAATTCAATTACAACAAGAACTAATTGGCCTTTGAGGAGAATGGCATCAAGCTCTCGATTCAAAAGTGCTACAACTACACCCGGAAAGCAAACGAGTTAGCACTCAACGATGCAACTCCCGCCGAGCGGGCGCTGGTCGAAGCCTTGCGACAGCGCTTCCCTAGCCCTAGCAGAGACGCTTACTCCGACTTCAAGCCCTCCGTTGTTGCATCTGCCAATGCGATGACGACGGTTCATCAGGAGTTCGGCAACGATGACCTGGATGTCATCGCCCTGACTGCAGATGCGATTATGAATACAGTGCCGTGGCAGCTCTTTGAAACCTCAACGGGCAAGCCCAACTTGTCCACACCGGTGCTCGAGATCACAGACATCCTCAAGAATGGACTCGCATTGCCTGGTGCGGACCGTCATCCGGGGATCCTCCACATGTACATCCGTCTCGTGGGGATGTCTGAAACGCTTGAACGAGCTGTGAACCCAGCCAATCATCTCCGCAACCTTGTTCCCGACGGAGGCCATATCCATCACATGCCCAGTCACATCGACGTCCTGGTAGGAGACTATCGCCGAGCGATTCACACCAACAAGAGGGCTACAGTCGCGGATGATCTGTACTACGTCCGAAAGGGAGGCGAGAACTTCTACTCGTTTTATGGCATGCATAATTACCACTCCTTGATCTATGGTACGATGATGGCCGGTAATTCAAAGGCGGCTCTTAAGGCTGTTGATCGAATGGAGGCTACTATCACGGACGGCATGCTCCGCGTCCAGTCCCCACCGTTGGCATCGTGGCTGGAGTTCTTCAACTCCGTTCGGGTGCACGGTTTTATTCGATTCGGACTCTGGGAAAGCCTGAAGAGCCTGCCGATTTCTGAAGAGAAAGACCTATACTGTGTGACAGTGGCCACGACTCACTACGGAAAGGGCATCACCTACGCGGCCACTGGCGATGTCGAAGAAGCAGATCGCTAGCGCGAGATTCTCCGAGACGCGGCTAAGCGGGTTCCCGAGACAAGAATGGCGTTCCCTAACAAGGATCGACATCCTCAGAGTTGCCACGGCCATGCTCGACGGCGAAATCGAATATAGGCGCGGTGACTACACCACGGCATTTGACAACCTAAGGCTCGCAATTAGACGCGAGGACGCCCTGATCTATGCAGAACCTTGGGGCTAGATGCTCCCGACCCGTCATCCATTTGCGGCTCTGTCTTTAGAGAAAGGACACGTCGAGCAAGCGGCTCAGGCCTACGCTGAGGATCTTGGCCTTGATGGTGGGCTGGCCAGGGCTCACCAGCATTCTAACAACATTTGGGCGTTGTATGGTTACCACGAGTGTCTTGTGCGACTTGGCCGGACGGCGGAGGCGCGGATATCAAGCAGCAGCTTATCATTGCCGCTGCTAGGGCTGATAATTCGGTCGGGTCGTCATGCTTTCTGTCAATTGAACAGTGCAAATGAGAGTGAAAAAAGGAGTTGCGGAGGAAACGGGAATTCCAGGTGCGAGGAAAGTGGGAAACTTGACTGTGGGAAGTAGGAGTGCTGCCAGATGATGTATGTGTATCTAGACCAAATTGAGTTAAATACGGAAACACAAGGCGCAAAACTATGTGGGCTTCAATATTCCCTTTCTTACCAATACCCCATAGTGAGATCTTTTCTACCGACATAGTCATAATGCTACCATGGCTTGTTTTTAAAGGCTTTTTAGGCGCTTACCAAGTCAGGGGGGGTTAAGTCAGCTTAGACTTACATACTTCAGCTGTACCAACTTTCAGTCGTTCGTGTTGGTCATTTAAGGAATCAGAATACCCATGTCAATAATACAGTTAGCTATTGAGACGAATCCAGCTGTAAATGCCGAAGGCGCGTAGAGGAAATCCCTCCAGGAAACTCCATCTAGTCGCGGCGTTTCCTGCCAGGCCAGCACCGCAATGTCGATCAATACAGTAGCTGAGCTATCAGTGGTACACATTACATACTCCATAAGATGGATAAGATGACAAGGAGGGTATCACTGGCCGGAACATGCGGGATAACGCCGAAGACAGCTACTGCGACGTTGTACAACGGACAGAGAGTCGTCTTGTAATAATCCACCAACGACCATGCGCACACGACAGTTGAAAACACGGCTGAGCAAAAGTACAGCTGTGGCGTCATTGGGTGGTCAGCAACCATCTTTGACAGAGGTGGAGGATACATGTACACCATGAGAAAGATCCAATAGTAGGCATCAACACATCCGGTGAGGTGACGGAGCTGAGCGGCGTGCGCGAGGCATTCTTGTTTCGACAACGCGCCATCAACTGTACACCAATAATAGCCTACAGGAGAGATTATATGTACAAAGGGAGGGTTGCATGGAGGGGTCATCAGCCAGTGAAAGGACTTGTGTGTGTTGTCTCATCCTGCAGAAGGACGCCACTTTGAATCTAACCCTTGCAGCCTTGTCTAAGCGCCGTTCTCTATGAGAGGAGAGGGGAAATGCCAAGAATATTGGTTAGGCCTCCGCCTGCTGTCCAAGATTTCCCAGTTCCCACGTCCAGCCCACCTTGTCATTTTTACCAAGATTCTCCTGCTATCACTTTGACTCTGCGGTGGAAACGAGTCTGACAAGACGCTCGACAACTTACAATCCAGTCTACATACCGACCGCAACAAATCGATACTCGAATCACCAGATCCAAACGCACAGCCAGGCACCCGGCCTGGCCGATCCTCGCAGATATGGATCCCGATCACACAATTGCCTCTGTCGTCGGGATCGTTGGCGCCATCGCGAAGACCTACGAAACCATGGACAAGATCATCGGTCTGCCCAAAGCTTTCGACGAAGTCAAGAAGGACCTCCCTCTCGTACGAAGCATTCCCGAAGATGCTAAACAGAGCCTTGTCGACCCCGAGCTTCCCGACGAGCAACTACAGGCGATCTCGGAAGCTGTCAAGTTCTGTTGTGATCAAGCGACCGAATTGAAGAGGATTTTCGACGAAGTCCAGGAAAAATGTAAACAAGACGAGCATGCAAAAGACTGGGCAGTGGTTCGCGTCGTATAGCGCAAGGCTCTCCGTGGAATCAAGGCACACCGAGTTGAAACGCTCATGAATAAGATCCTCAATAGGCTGAAGAAGCTGGCACTGAGCCAGGTGTTTAAATCAACAATCCGCAAGGATCTGAAGGCTATTGAGGCTGCCATTGAAGGACTGGCCAAGGTAGAACCGTCCTTGGCAGACTCCGAGTTTGACAGCCTGGGGACGATTCATGCGAGTCAGAGGGTCGAGCACGGAGCTACCGGCCAACAGAACAACTCCCAGGGAAATGACAATACCTTCAACTCTGGCAAATACGTGACCAGTGGCACCGGACATACCTTCAATTTCGGTAAAGACTCTTGACAAACAAACTTCTATAGGATAGCAAGATTAACAATTTCTTTAAATATCAGTTGAACAAACAAATACCACGAACCATGGGACTCTACCCCCTGGAGTCCCCGATGACGCATCAAAGAGAGAAAAGCTCATCGGAAGCCTCTTCAAAGTGACATATGAAGACCGCAAGGACAGGAATGAACAGCGGGTAGATGGGACTTGTCAATGGTTTATCAACCATGAGTTCTCTCGAGCCTGGCAAGACGCAAACAGGCCAGGGTTTCTCTGGGTGTCGGCAGACCCAGGCTGCGGCAAATCGGTCCTCGCCAAGTACTTGATCGACGATGTCCTTCCGTCAACTGGTTCAAGCCAAAACCTTGTCTGTTATTTCTTCTTCAAAGATGATTTTGAGGATCAAAGGAGTCCAGAAGACGCCCTTTGCTGCATCTTACACCAAATCTTTGTCCGACACCCAGACTTACTCTCCACCGCTGTCTTGAAAGAATTCGCGGAAAAGAAAGAGAATATCTTCAATTCATTCTTCAGCCTTTGGAAAATTCTTGTTCAAGTTTCACGACAGGTGCGCTCCGGGCGGATTATTTGCGTCCTTGATGCACTTGATGAGTGCAATGACACAGGCAGATCCGTGCTAGCGGAAGCTTTGACACAGCTGTATCGTACTGGGGAAAATGACCACAACCTCAAGTTTCTGGTGACGAGCCGGCCTTGCGAAAACATTCGATATGCTTTCCATGATCTGAAACAGGACCATCCTTCAATCCACTTGAGCGGTGATGAGGATGAAACTGTTGTCAGTGAAATCTCGCGGGAAATCGACTTGGTCATTGAAGCCAGGGTGAAAGGACTTCATCTGAAAGGCCGCCTCAGGCAAGACGAAGCACAACTCATTCAAAACAAGCTCAGTGATCCTCATTTGCCTAATCGGACATATCTGTGGGTCTACCTCGTCTTTGACGAGATACAACAAAGTCTCCGGTTGACCAGAAGTGATCTGGAGCAGACTCTCTGTAATCTCCCGGATTCAGTCAGTCAGGCTTACGAGAAGATTCTTGGCAAGAGTCGAGACGACACCAGGACCAGAAAACTGCTGCACATCATCGTTGCGGCGATGGAGCCATTGTCTCTACATCAGATGGCAGTCGCGATGGCAATCGATGCACATTATCAATCGTATGACCAACTCAATTCCCAACTTGAATCAGAGCCTCGATTCCGCGAGGCCATTCGGGAAATGTGCGGGCTCTTTGTCGTTGTTCAGCATTCAAAAATCTACCTGCTTCACCAAACTGCGCGGGAGTACTTGGTTCAAACACCGCAGAGCTTATTGAGTGGTACAGTGTTTTGGAAAGAATCACTTTGTCCAATGGAGTCACACTGTATTCTCGCACATGCGTGTATATGGATGGTTCTTAGGACAGACTTTGCTTCACGTAACCGACGTTCTTTTCAAGTCTATGCAGCAAGACATTGGACTACCCACTTTCGAGAGGCCGACACCAAAATTGTTAAAGACACAGTGTCTTCAACTTTGCCTCTTCTGAGAGGGCCTTTCGGATCTTCAAGTTGGGTTAAAGTCTACGAACCCTTTATGCCTCTGCACTTTAATCCTCTAACCATGGCGTCATATCTCGGACTCACGTTGCTGGTTGACCGAATAATCAAGTCAAGGAAGTTCGTCCTGTCAGCTCTAGGCAGCGGTGGCCACTCCGCTTTGTCCTGGGCATGCATTAAAGGACATGCTCCTGTCGTGGAACTACTTGTCAACTGCGTATCCGTGCTCAAAGTTCGGGTCCGAAAAGGGACAGTATGGCCCACGTTCGTGACTAGCAGGAACAAGGATGGTGAAAGTCCGCTCTCCCTCGCCGCGCTGCATGGTCACAAGAAATGCGTGGAATTACTGCTCGATCGTGGTGCCGACATCGATTGCAAAGACACAGCGGGCAAAACTCCAATCTTCCTTGCAGCAGAGAGGGGGAAACAGGACGTGGTGCAACTCCTGGTTGAGAGGGGTGCCAAAGTAAACAGGCGTTATGGATGAAAAAAAATGACTGTGTTGCATGCAGCAGCCGCCGAGCTATCGGTGGATTTAGTTCAAGTGCTTCTTGATCACGGTGCCAACATCAGTTTGCCAGACAAAGGTGGTAATACCGCTCTATTGAAAGCAGCTGAGAATGGAAGGGAGGCTATTGTCCGACTGCTGCTAGAAAAAGGTGCCAATATAGAGGCATGCAACGATGATGGACGGAATGCACTGTCTTGGGCCTCTGGCAGTGGACACGAAGCTGTTGTCCGACTGTTGTTAGAAAAGGGTGCCAAGATAGAACCCAGCGACCGGGATGGATGGAATGCACTCACTTGGGCAATCGCTGGGGGACACGAGGCTGTATTCCGACTATTAGTCGAAAGGGATGCTACGACCGTGGTCCACGGTGTGTTGCCGCACACTGCCGCAAACGGGAGCCTGCCGCTAGTTCAGTTTCTACTCGACAGGGGCAGCGATGCAGACGAGTCCAATGAAATTGGACAGACTGCATTATTAATGGCTGCTGCTGGAGGTCATGTCGATATCGTTCGGCTTCTGCTAGACAATGGTGCTAGTGTAGACCAGTCCAGTCGACTTGGACAGACTGCATTATGGCTGGCTGCTTCTAGAGGTCATATCGATATCGTTCGGCTTCTGCTAGACAATGGTGCTAGTGTAGACGCCCGAGATAGGAATGGAAGGACTGCATTGGTGTGGGCTGCTTTTCGAGGTC
This sequence comes from Neonectria punicea, assembly GCA_037954315.1. Lineage (NCBI taxonomy): Eukaryota > Fungi > Ascomycota > Sordariomycetes > Hypocreales > Nectriaceae > Neonectria > Neonectria punicea. Next base: position 237,881 of record JAZAVJ010000027.1, on the reverse strand, counting down.
ATGTGGATGTCGTTCGGCTTCTGGTGGACAAAGGCGCGAGCATGGAGGCGAGTGAGGAGGAAGGCTTTACCCCATTGCACTTAGCCACTCTGTCTGGTAAACTCAATGTCGTTGAGTTACTTCTCCGCCGGGGAGCAGATCCGACAGCGGTAACTAAGAACGGGGAGACGGCGAGAGACATGGCTTGGGGGGGATAGAAACACGTATTGTGGGCTTATTAGAGGAAGCCATGAGAGCTCGCGAACTGTAAGAGATTTGGGGAGGGTTATTTCAGCACATAGAAAGGCCTGAAATGCCATTGAATTAGTTTGAATTAGTGCCTGCACTAATCAACGTGTCCGATGTCCTGCGCTGCCTTACCCTGTTTGATGATTTCGACGAGGCTAAAAGAAAACTGAGAATAAATGGGTAATCATATATAATTAAACCCGCGCTCGCTTGCACAGTCACACACCTGTGGATCGTGGCCACATAAAGTCCAGTCCCCCGAAACGCCTAACCGATCATCTTTCCGGTTCCCTCGTAGTCAAAGACCCATAACATCAGTCTGAAAAGCCGGCCAGTGCTGGCCTCGCGCCCACTCAACCAGCTTCTGCAGCGCCATTGATAGCTTATAGATGCCAAGTATTGACTCAGTCTCGCCCAGGAGCAACCGTTCAAACGTCTGAGCCTTGCCGTCCTCATTTAAAGAAGTTGCCACAAACCACCAGTGGTGCTGCATGACAATAATACCAGGGAGGAATTCAAGCTTCATCGAAGACGCCGGTCCTTCATTAGCCCAGCGCAAGCTCCGCCACTGGGCTGATTGCCATGTGGCCACCTGCAGTAGAGCGCTTTCATACCCGATGCTGGGACCTTTAGTCTCGATGGAGACAGCAATCGGGTATGTAGTAAGGTCGGCCCATTCTGTGTGGTTGATGGACTTGCGCGGGCGTCGTTTGCAGAGCGATTCAATGGCCCGGTATTCCGGAGAATTTGTTTTGGGCTCTATGCAGATGCAATAGTCGACCATCTTGGTTGGCGCATTAATGGGTTGGTACTCGACTATGATTTGAGCAGAAAGGCTGCAGGAGGTTAGTTGTGCGGATCTACTAGGGAATCCAGAAATAGTATATACCAGCATCTGTAGTCCACAATGTCATCTTTGCAGGGACCGTCTCGTAGAACCCAGTCCAAAACACGCGAATGTACATCGTTTTTCCATGATGATTCGGGGTGGTTATTTGTAAAGCATCTTTTTGCTAGTCGATAGATCCGTTGTACGGTGTTCAAATCGGGCAATCGCGTAGTTCCAAATTCTGGAGCATCTCCAAAGTTCCAAAAGTCAATCGAGTGATCTCCAGCTAGCTGTGCACATGTATGTCAGTACGGGTTTGGTCGAGCAGGGTGGTATCAGAGGCGCATACGTCGCTTTGCAGGTCCTTGGGAAGGATACCGAAGCCACCACCAATCTTCCTTAGGTCTTCAGTCAAAGCGTGAAGTAAGGTTGGCTTCTTGTCGTCGAGGAGGCTGGCTCTGAGAAACCCCGTCTCTTCCAGCTTTGCATTGCGTAGTTGTTTTGTGGGTGACGAATTTCGGGATAGTCTGGAGGCTTTGGACGAAGCTATTGATCGCGTCGAAGGTGCCAGAGAGAGTGCGTCGGAGTCATCGAGAGTGGCGGTCGCAGTTGATCGGCGCGGAGGGCGAGGGATGAGGTCTGTTTGTAATGCATCGTCATTGCCGTTGTTTTCGTTCCTGGAGCGTTTGGGTGGCATCAAGGCGTGATTTTCGACCGCGGAAGCTCTTGATCGCAACGGAGACGCAGAGGGCGTTGGCAGACGAGACGTATATTGCCCCTCAATGCTTTGTGTCCCTTCGTAATTTTCGTTACGGCTGGGCTTACACGCGCGCCCGTGGTTGAGTTTCGTTCGCTTTCGTGGCTGCTCGGAGTCTCGATCGTCCTGGTCGATTGCGGGAACAACAGAGTCAAGCCAGTCTGAGACACGGTCGCTGTGCATGATCTGTCTTCGTGTATAATATCCGGCTTTACGTATACAGTGATGTGGAAGGGAAGGGCGCCGGTTGGGCTGAAGCCGATCGATCGCTGGTCGCAAGTGTTGGTGTTGATGATGGACGGAAATCGCGATTGCGTCACCGGGGAAACGTCTGTAGTGGGATGGAAGTGGGGCTGGCCACGTGTGGCACTGATTGAGATAAGGTACTCAACTGAGATACCCTAGAGTAGCCAACTACATTAGCACAAGCACTATCACTCGACTCCTATCGCTTAAATGCGAAATTACAGCATCATTCACGTCCTTCCAACCGCTGATCGACTCCGACAACATAGGCTTCCGTAAGATCGGGTTCGGCCAATGCGGCTTGGTTTTCGAGCGACATGGTGATTTTCCTTTTCCGTCCGCGGCATTGATGACGGAGCGCATCCTACCAGGGGATTCCGGCCCAGTTCATCGATCGATGCATAGCGAGGGAGCAGACCAACTGTCTGTCTCAGAGAAGAGCTGCTCGATCTCGGTGACCTCTATAAAAGCTACTAGCACACATGGGTGGGCTGTCGGTCGGCAGAGTTTCTACAATGGCAAGGCCACAGGGAGTGATACAATGAGCGACGATACTTAGTTCAACGTCAGTCACTTACTCTCATATCACAAAAGATGTATCAGTGGAGTGAAATGACCCGAGTTATACAATTTTTACTAACGATCGAAATTCAAACACTGCTAAACCCCGGAAACCCAGCCTCAATCTCCTTCCGCGTCCATTCACGGTACTTGTTCAGCCCACCAAAGTAGAACTGAGTACTCGACTTGCGCCCCTGGACATTCGCTCCGAAAATCCAGCTCGCCGTCGTCTTAAACAGAGACCCCTCTGCAAGCTCATCGCACAGATCGTTCCACTGCTGCTCAGCCTCAGCAAAAACCTCGATGACGCTGCCGTCCTTCTTCTCCGCGGCCAGGATGCACGCGGTGATGAAGTCGACCTCGTTCTCGATGACGACGGGGAAATTCGCAAACGCGCCCTGGGGCCCGGAGACGATGAACATGTTCGGGAAGCCCGAGCATGCCACGGCGCCGTACGCTGTCGGTCCGGTCGCCCAGTGCTTTTGGATGGACTTTCCGTGGCGGCCGGTGATGTTGATGCGGAGGTAGTTTCCTTCAACGGCATCAAAGCCCGTAGCAAAGATCAAAACATCGAGGCTATGAATAGCCCCATCCTTTATCTTGATGCCCTCGGGCACAATCTCCTCTATCGGTGTTTCCCGGAGATCGATGATATCCACGTTGTCGCTGTTGAAGATCTGGTAGTATCCCGAGTCGCAGAGCAGCCGACGGGCAGAGATCAGTGGGCTTGAGAGCCTTGGCTTTCCGGGGATCCTTGATAATCTCGTCGATCTTGCCGCGGATGAAATCGCAGGCTTCTTCATTGGCCTCGCGGTTGGTGGTCAAGTCGCCGAATGCACTGAACATGAAGCGGAATCCGTTGCCTTGGTCCCAGACCTGCTGGAAGGCTTCGCGACGTTCCTCGGGCGTGGCCTCCATAGTTTTCCGTGATATTTCCAGCAAGCCAAACGCCGTCGAAGAATCCCACACGTCTTTCCAGATCTTATCGTAGTCGTTGTTGATCTTCTCGCGGTATCCGTCTGGGATCGGGCCCTGTCCGCTCGGCACCGAGTATTGCGGGTGTCGTTGGAAAGACACGAGTTTGCCGACTTTGGAAGCAATTGCCGTCATGACTTGCACGCCTGTAGATCCATTGCCGATGATGCCGACTCTCTTGCCAGCCAGCTCGACGTCGTGATTCCACTTCGCAGTGTGGATAATTGCGCCTTCGAAGGAAGAGATGCCGGGAATGTCAGGGTAATTTGGTTTCGAGAGGATCCCCAAACAGTTCACCAGGTATTGCGCTTGGATGACAAGGCCACCGGCACAAGAGACCTGCCACGTACTCGTCTTTTCGTCCCACGCCGCCGCCTGCATTTCCGTGTTGAAGCGCATGTACTTGCGAAGGTCGTGCTTCTTGACGATGTGGCGCAGGTACGCGAGAATCTCCGGCTGGTAGACATAATGGCGCGACCACGGGTAGGTGTGCAGGTCCTCCTTGTCCCAGGAATAGCGGTACAAGTATGTCTCTGTATCGCTCATGGCGCCGGGATACGTGTTCCAGTACCACGTCCCGCCGACGTCGCCAGCCATGTCGATGCATTGCACATTGAGCCCGGCTCGAGAAAGTTGATGGGTAGAGTATATGCCGGCCATACCTGCGCCGACGACTATTGCATCGACTTTGAGGACCTCCAGCTTGGAACCCATGGCGTCAGTTGAGGACTTCGGAGAGGTGTCGAGGGGCTTGCGGCGTGGTTTGCTTCGTCTTGATGGCCAGGATAGAACAAATGGGCAGAAAGGAAAGCGACCGACCATCATCCCCTCACGCATACAACTTGGCGTGCGGAGATTGACATGTGATTATCTGATAGTAAGAAGCAGTGCAACGAATGAATGACCTGTGTCTGCACTTCTCGCATCCAGTACCAATAAAGAAAGCGGGCTGGAGACACCTGCTTCCGCGCCGCGTCTGGCCGGGTACCCAATTCCGGCTCAGTCCCGAATTCTGAGAGGGGAAGTTGACGACTTCCTTCTCCCCTCTTGGGTGAGTGTGAGTGAAGGAATGGACCTTCACATGTTGGGGCGCACCTCGCGTCAAATCCCAATCATGCAGGTCTAGAAGTGCCGTGGTAGTAGTAGTCCAAAAGCCTCGGATATCCAGCCATAGAAACCGAATTCCGGACTTGGATTATCCGATTGCTACGCTACTGCAGAAATGCAATTTGTACCTTGAGATACGATACTTAGGCTGGTGTATATAGCTTGTGTCGGAAGGCCATCACTTGTCTCCTCTGTAAGGGTTCGTTTAGGAGCCATGACGCGGACAACCACATCACTTGTGTTGATCATGTACTTTCAAAGCAGAAGAGAACTAATCTTAGGGCCAGATCTACGCAGTACGTTTCTCAATATTTTGATAACGCTCCGAGAAACCCCGGTTTGCCTCTTGGCCGCAAATTATCCATCCCCGCGATCCGTGACGTCTCTGCTCTCCCTTCACCTACCCTGTACTCAGCCCCTTCCAAATCGACACGAGAGGACCGTCACCTCCCAAAACCGGATCTTATCCATTGTGATAGTCTATTTAAAAAGTCTTTTTGTATCGAAATCTAACGATAGAATCGCAGATATGCCGGTGTTGGTTGTGGTACGTAGCGAAATTTCACTGGTAGGGCAGCTTGCTAACTCTGATCCAGATGTCCCCTCCCATGTGTATCAGTTTTCATTCAGGGGCAATCCAAACTGGACAAAGTTCTACGCTGGCGGCGCTGAGATTCAGCAATACCTGAAAGATGTTGCATGGCGTTACAATGTCGAGAAATACGTTCGGCTCCAGCATTATTCGAAAAGGCCGACTGGAATGAGGCGACTAAGAAATGGACTGTGACAGTCAAAAACCTTGATACCGGTAAAGTAAGTATCCGGTGTAGTACTTCTATGAATTTGGTTAACATCTCTTTATATTATCACAGACACTGCCGACGTGCTGATCAAAGGGACCGAAGTTCTCAACAACTGGAAATGGCCTGATATCGAAGGATTGCGGACTTTCAAGTGCTCACTCATGCACACCGCAGGCTGGGATCCCAAGTTCGATTGGATGAACAAGACGATCGCTTTGGTCGGTGTTGGCTTAAGCGGAATCCAAGTGTTGCCTCATATTTAGCCGAAAGCGAAACGCGTCCTCCATTATATGCGAGGTAAAACCTGGATCAGTCCGGTCGGATACGCAGCCGAGATTGGCGGAGGTGTCAACAGAGGTTAGTTCATGCCTTCTTTCTCGGGATTCTTCACCTAATGAATGCCTCCAGACTATACCATTGAGGAAAGGAAGAGCTTCGCAGATGACCCTCAAAAGTATCTGGAATACCGTCACCAGATCGAAGGAGTCATGAACAAGAGTCAACTATCCACGTTCCTGGGGTCCGACGTCCAGAAAGAATTCTGGGTAGAGGCAGACGCTTTCATGAAGCGGAAACTTGACCGAAAGCCTGAAATTTACCAGTCTCTCATCCCTGGCTTCCCTCCAGGGTGTCGCAGGTTAACGCCTGGCCCTGGCTATCTCGAGGCTTTGGTCGAGGACAACGTCTCCTTCATTGGCGCAGGTCTCCGCAAAGTCACGGAAAACGGCATCATCGACACCAATGGAGACTTCCACAAGGTCGATGCTATTATCTGCGCAACGGGGTTTGATTAGTGAGTTCACTCATCACAGCGGGGTCGAGCCACTAACTAGCTATAGTTCCTGGAGCACCGAAGACACCCCCATTACAGGCCGTGCTGGCATTCCGCTCGAGAAGATGCGGGATCCTTGTCCTGAAGCGTATATGGGAGTTGCTGTGCCCAAAATGCCCAACTTCTTCATGTATCTGGGTCCTGCTGGTGCACCTAGATCTGGGAGTTTTCTGACCATGCTTGAGTTTGTGGTTGAATACATCCTGAAGTGTGTCAAGAAGCTGCAAAGAGAGCACATCGCCTCGATGGAGCCGACGTAAGTCACCCAAGTGCTATCGACAAGTTCTTTTTGTATACTGATCATTTTAGTATGGAAGCCCAACTTGACTTCTGTCAGCAAACGGACAAATACTTCGAGAAGACCATTTTTACCTATCCGGTAAGTATCTCCGTGTATCCGAAACACTAATCAATTGCTAACACATCTTGCATTATAGTGCAAGTCTTGGTTCAAGCGTAACAGCGAAACTGGTCGCGTCGTAGGGGTCTGGCCGGGGTCATCCATCCACGCTCAGCGCGCAATGGAGAACCCTCGCTGGGAAGGCTTCCAATATGTGCGCATGCCATCGGTAGAGAGTAACATATTCAATTGGTTCGGTAACGGCCTCACTGTCGCGCAGAAGAAGCTTGAGAAGACAACGCAGTACCTTGACGACGTTGATGTTCCTCCGACCAGAAACCATGGCCCATGGCCTGGTACCAACGGCGTATCGGCTGTTGACTCTGTAAAGTCCACCGACAGTGTCAGTGAAGAAAGGGCCGCGCACATTGCTTCAAGTGTCTCGACGATGCCGTCGTAGGAAGGGGACTTAGACTTCAAAGTCTCTAACTCCTCTTGAGCATCATGTCTTCATAGCCTTGTTAAGATGGAAGCCGCCAAGGAACAAAAGCTATGATACTTAAGTCTTTTACTATAGGATTTAAAGTCGAATTTCTATTTTCTTCTATTTTCGAGAACTTGGTCTCATTTCTCATATATCGTAATAAACCCTGCGAAGATTATAACTTTTGCATTATTCAATGAGATTAACAATACTAACTACAGCACCCTAGAAATTTAGTCTTGTACAACCTGTCACTGAAACTGAACATTATTAGCTACACGTCCATCACGGTAATTACCACTATGCCATAGCTGGGAGTGAAAGTGCTGAATCAACCTAGATCCCATCTCATATTCCTTACAACATGTCTAGCAGCAGGCAGTCAACGAAACTCCCAACTCGTTGAGAGTAAGTCCAAAACTCGCGACTAAGAGACCCGTACTAGCACCGGACGCCGACACCATTATGGATACTCCCACTCACGCCGGCCATTGAGCGTGAGTTCCTGTCCAATCTTTAGTTAAGACATCACATCCGCGCCGACAGTAACATAGCTAAAACATCTCTCGACGAGGATCCCAGCTACATGCCCCAGGTATAGTCGAACTAGTTTCAACATCATCCGCATTCTCATCGGTCCAATCCTCATTCATTCCATGGATACGAAGGCGGTCAGAGGTAACAAATGTTAAACAGACGGGACTTGAAATGCCCATACCAACTGGATCCGCAATCGACACGCCGTACGTTGAGTTATGTAAAGGTCGATCTTCCTGAAGCTCGTGGACTCTTTTCATGAATCGCCCCAACATGGCTTGTCTTTTCGAACTGCTTGATCCCCAAAGCTCAGGCTTTAGGGCGTAGCAAAACCGGAGTATCCGATTAGTCGTTGGAGAAAGCTTCGCGGCTAGGAAGATCACACAGCCTTCCTTTCCCTTCTGGCCTAGTTGAAGAAGTGCTCCAGTAGCTTTTGGCTTGGAAGGTAGGGGCTTAGGGAGCATGAGGAGGCTTTTGGTCGTGTCGAACAAGTTTGGGGGGTGAGACTGGACCCCGATGAGATCTTTCGTCCTCTCCATTAGACAAACATCGTTGAGTGACTTGAAGACCTCGGAGACTTGAAGTTTCTGGTCCAGTAATTCGGTAGTATCGTCAAGAACTAGTATGAACCCTGCTTTGAGTTGGGTCGAACGACTTGACGTCGCGAAGTTATTGGACAGATTGTTTGGATCCGGCCTTGCTCGAATAAACAGCGACGGTTCGCACAGCTTCCATGCCGGGTTTGCCAGAACTGGCGTAGGCGGAAAACAAATTCGCTCCATGACAAAGTTGTCCTCGGATATGGTATTGTCGAGATGTCCTCGAATCGGCACACAGACATGCTGCCCAGGGCGTCTGGATTGATGTTTTGCATTCAAGATTCCAAAATAGTATGACCAGGTCTGAATGAGCGGAAGCGTAATGGAAAGACCAGAGTTTGTCATGGACAAGGTTTTCGTGTTCCCTGCGCTCAACTTGGTCTGGACGAACTCACTGGAATGCTCAAACGCCAACGGACAAGGAGCCAGCATGCTGACCCAGTTATGCGGGACTGAATCGGTCCACGTCCAGCAAAAGATGGTATGATCGTTCGACGTCTTGATGATTTCTTCTTGCAGTCTGACAAAAGCCTTGGATCCCTCGCCGTAAAGAAGCGGCATGTTGATATCGAACACACCCAGCATGCAATATGCAATATCCTCAATCCTCGTCGTGACTCTACGAGAGAACCATGACATCTTCTTGGAAACACTGGCATGCGATAGAGGCCGATGCCCGGTCAAGAACTCGGTGTCGATCCGAGTTGCCGCAGATATCTGGGCCGAGAGCGATGATCGAGAAGCGATTTTGGACCAGTCGTGGGCAAAGAAGACGAGGCGACGAGGCGCTAGTAACTCCTGAAGCGTCCACCCACGGGTAAACCATCTGCTCTCTCGGAAATGCTTCGTGGATTCCCCCGGCGAAAGTGGCGGGACATCTGAGAGATAGGCGTAGCAGATGGTCGCATCCCGATACCATGCAAACATGGAATTGATCGCCTCACTCAACTCGGCAGAGCTTCTTTTGTCGATGCAGTTTGTGTCCATCCATAGGTAGTCCAGTTCATTCTTCACGGCCTGTTCGCAAGCGGCTTTGATTTTGAAGAAACCTTTCTTTTTTGATGCGCTGAAGGGGTCTTGCCAATCCTGGAACGTGACCTCTTCCTTCTCCCATGTGTGGGAGAGAATGGCATATCGTTTTGGAATCCCATCGCCGTAGAATTCCTCGAATTCGAATGTTCGCGTGTTAATAAGCCGCATCTTGAGGCGAACAGTTTCACCCAGACAAAAGTGGCTGAGTGAAAAAAGGGGATTTCCACGTAAGGGATTTCATTCTTCTTATGCATCTCCAGGTACAATCTGAACCTGCGGGCCTGTGTACGTGGCTGCGTTTTTTTACACACTTCACTGGATGCCCGGTCTGCATATGACGTCTGCCTCATGTGGCACAGCTGGATAGTGATGTACACAACAGATGCTTGAAACTGGTGTGACCCCAATAGAAGGCGGGTAAGGTGAAAGGGATGCAATCGGGTGTACCAGCCTAGAAATGGGAGAAGGAGAAGAGCCCTTCCATGGGCTATACTCACATGGTAACTAGAGCTGTGTCATTCACCGCAAATTCAAGTAGCTCCTCTGGATATCTCTACATCTACGAACGCAGGCGGGAGAAATCTGCCTCTGATGTCTTGAAAAGTTTGCTGCCAACAATGACACAGACAGACGGCTTCCCTGTACTACGCAAGCGCGTAGGCACGACATGCTGGGCTGTCGTGTCGTAGCATCTGGGTTCGAAGGTCGATGGATTACTGGATGATTTAGTATAGACTCCACATGCTAGGTAGTACGGTATGGAGCACTTGATTTAACGGCGGAGCCTCGACTGGAAGTACATCGAATTGAAAAGGATTCGTATCACATACATCACCAAAGTGCAGCCGATGCCGTCTACTTCACGTCGTACAAGTCCATGAGGTATCGAATGCCTCAGATATCACAGAAGGGGGCCTCAGGCAACAGTCTCTGGACAATTACTCCCCGAGCAGACTCCAAGGCTGCAAAGATTGCTTTTTCAGACCTGCATTTTTCCTTCACCTTTGTCCGACGTCAAAATGCCTCGCAATGATGTCGTCTCTTCGCAGCGCGGTGGAGCTTTCTACCGCATTCCTGCGGAAATTCTGATCATGTTTGTGGCCAGCTGCGCAGAGCCAGGTACAAATTTACGCTGTCGGAGCCCGATGTAAGTGCTGGTCAGCCTGCAATGGAGTCATTGATTTTGAATTTCCGTGGAACAAATGCTCATCAAGGCAACAGCACATGGCGCATGCACAGCTTCGTCAAGGCCCTGAGACTCACGCACCCGCGGTTCGCTGAGCTGAGTCTCATCAACACGGCGCTGTTCACCTCCATCAAGCTAGAGCCGACGGAGGGAGGTCTGAGGCGCCTCCAGCGTGGTGATATCTCCCGGGTTGCCCACTATTCGCAGACCATCAGCTTCATCCCCCCTCCGAGCTGGGCAATACAATTCGAAACCTTTAGCGATCGTGCTGTGCGTTGGTCCATCGAAGCGGACACGTATAACAGGAATTCGGAATTGGATACGGAGGAGCAGTACGTGGACGAGCACCTCGAGAGCCGTTGGCCTTTCTCCGAACCAAATATTCGCGAGGGCTTTCTGGCTTCTAAACGGAGAACGGCGGCTAGCAAGTTTCTCCTCGATGGGTCTGATACGCAGCTTAGAGACGCCTGGGTGAAGGTTCTCAGGAAACTAGGCGGCCGACTACGCAAGGTCAGCATCACCAGGATGGATTGTGATCGGACGCGCCCACCGGGGCATCATTGCCTGGCCAAGCCAGAGCCGCCATGTACTCCACCGCCCCATCGGCATATTTCGGACGACGAACGTCGCTAGGCTCGCGCGGCTAGCGTTACAGGTGACGCCCTCTTCGCCATAGTAGTATCATGTTTAGCGATATCAGGAGTTGCCGTGCGACACATCGCCATCAAGCACTACATGACCGGAAACGTACCCTGGGAGACAATTCCGGGTTGGAAGGATCTAGATCTAAGCGCGCTCGAAAAGATCCACTTCAAGCCGCAACTCCCCCTGGATGAAGACATCTGGGCGAAGGACTGCGTATTCGGCCCGCTGCCGTTGGTGAGCGACGAGGAGACGGTGAAGTGCGCCCGCAACGCTGTCCATGCCCTACTCGATAAGATCCATGCCTCGTTGCAATGCCTCAAAATCCGCGTCCAGAGCCCTATGTTCTGGCCTGGGCCCCGGAAACGACCCCCTATGCCCACGCTCAAGCGTCTTCATCTCATGGAAGTCGACGTCCACACACCACGTCTGGGGAGGTGGATGGCACACATGCCGCAGCTGCAGCACATCGAGATCTATTGTTCAAAGCTGTTCGAGGGCCTCCCCCCTCGCCGAATCGTTGATGTCTTGGATGCCATTCGAGACCATCCAAACGTGTCTGGACTCAATGAGAGGGGACTCAGCGTTGATTTGGACTCAGTCATGCTGCCCAATTCGACCGAGATTACCTTTGTCAGCCATGTGTGCTTGAGTGAGCGTCGCATGGCTAAAGAAATGCTCGGGGAGGGGGCATTTGAGAGTCGAGACATCCGCAAGGCATTCAAAAGGCATTTGTACAAGATGGTACCTTTTCGAAACAATTATGCCTTGAGGTAATGGCTGGATTGCCTATGACCCAGACGAGCCGGTTCCCGATCTGGAGGACGCCGACGAGAACTGGCATGCACGAGGACGGCGATTAGGATAAACGGGGAGAGAGACGAGGAAATACGGATGACTGTTGCAAATGGTTGGTGCTTATGAGATGCTTATGAGCGCTACTAGAAGCTTGAAGTAGTCGGCCAGGTATATTCATGTATTGTTCTATACTCTAAACACACTTTGTACGGAGAATCACGCAAATAGAGTTGCCTTTATGTTTATCTTAAAACTAATAAAAATTCGACTTTTCCCGGCGCGGCTTACAATGATGACAGTTCAAGCTCTAGTTCCCGGGAGACATCCGCTTACCCCGCGCGACGCTTCATCTGCATTGCCTCACTGCAACTTAAGAAACTCTACACGTTCTATATCCGTCCACCTCACCTCTCACACAATGTCACAATCTCAGTTACCAGTAGTCAAACTAGCGCTGTCTCCGCCGCCACTCGACGACCTCGCATCTGCAATCCGCGCCGGCCTACAAACCAACTTCTCCACGTCCGACGTTTCCGTCTCGGCCCCTCCCGACCTCCGCCATGCGCCCTTCTTCCTCGCCGGACCTGGACTGTCGGGCAACGTCCGCGTGGCTGACGTTGGCGGTATACCGAATCTAAGGCCCTCGCCTAATCTAGATGCCAAGTTCGACCTGCTCAACATATCTGAGCTGATGGAAATGTCTCAAAGCGGCGGCCTGCTCGTTGGAGCTGGCGCTGGGCCGTTTCACCATCTTGGATGTAACTCGGAGCTCGTGCCGAATATTGCGTATGGCTCTGCTGCTGACGGCGTGCTCAAGAACTGTACACGCTATGCAAAGATTACGCAGGATGGAGGTGTGCGGTGTGAAAAGGTCGGCGAATCGACGGGATTCGGCCTGATGGCCAACCTGCTAGGATGCGATGGTGAGACCGGGCCTACGCTACACGTTACAGCCAAGGGCAGAAAGGCGAAAGAAAGCTTCACCGAGTCTATCAGAACAGCCATCCGCGCTGTATACGGCGAGAAGCTCATCAGTCTCGGCGGCGTGTTTGTCATCCACAAGGGCAAGTCAAAGCTCCACGTGATGCCCGACTTCTCCGACAAACCACTCCACGAGCCAAAAGATCTTGACCGCTGGCTGAGATACTTCGACACGGACCCGCCTTTGGTGTGTCTGAGTGTCTTCCATTCCGGCGACGATGGAGACCTAGGCTTGAGAATGGAGCATACGCATTGTTTTGCTGCCGAGGGAGAGGCTGCGGATGGTCGAGGGGGGCACTATCATGGGGATATTGATGAGACGATGCAGGATGTTGAGTATGAGGGGTGGTTTAATGTTGCCGAGGTTGTTTACCGCATTGGTCAGCCAGATGGTGCTTGAGGATATTCTTATTCTTGATATACAACCTACTCTCTATAAATGCATTGTCACCTTATGTAAAAGCCCTACAAAGATACAAAGAAGCACTGCTCAGCTTGTCGTAAGTTACCAAGGCTGCCAGTGGCGTGTTGCTCGTTAGTGGCATTTACGACACCCTCTAATAACTGTTCCCTTTATCCCGCCCAGCAAAACGAGCAACAAGATGATTTCTACATAGACCAGATTTGGGTACCATCATCGGGATCTATTAATGAGTTCGTATCCCAGCCACTTACGTCAGGTCGGACAACCTCTCTTTGTGTTCTCTACGGTCGCATCCATGTGTCTCTGGAGAATGCCTGCTGGTTATAGCGTGGAGCTCGCTCAAGACTACGAGTCACTCATAAAAACCAGTGATTATAAAGAGTGGCCAACTTCACATCAGACAGGACAGAGCTAACGAGCTTGGATAGTGAAAGATCCAAAAGGTCCCCTAGTCATGGAGGCTTTCTGCAGGATCTAAACTCCTCAGGTGCAATTGAAGGGGTGGGATGTGATATGGATTTCAAGCATCTGCCACAAGCACACCAGCATCGGGCGTGGCTTTTTCTAGACCAAAGAGAAGAGGGAGAAGAATAAATAGCAGGTGTTGGGGCTTCTCAAAATTGACGACAGGGGATCGCCACAAATTTCAGCACCCATCTCCATTAAGATCCATGCAACTCTTCTGTTAGACTAGGTGGCTTTTTTTAGCTCTAACTAGAATAACGAACTCTGAGACACTGTTATGAGGAATGGATGATAATTCCAAGGCTACTGCATGCTGTGGCTTGACACTAGTAAAGACGCGCAGGCCGATTTCTTACTTTTCCTGGGGCGACTTGGGCAGATCGAAATTAAGCAGGGCTTGGCACACTCAATAGTGTCTTCATGGCCTCAACTAGTCACACGTCTAGAGCTGTTAGCCTCCCCCTGACTTTACCGACAAGCCGACAGGAGAAAATCATAAAGATGCCATCTCGTCTCTGCACTCTTCAAGGTTCCATCAACCGTTCTCTCTCTCTTCAAGCCTATCTTCAACCATTTCAGTCAGTCAGTCTTTACCATGATCGGCGCTCCTCTTCTCACCGTCGCCTTGACGTTCCTTTCTTTCCATGCGGCCAATGCTGGAAGATGCAACCCGGACTCTGTTCCTACTACTTTTACCTCGATCTCCACCACGGAGGATGTGACTGCATCTACTACCGTTGCCTCGACTACCACGACCGCTGAAGACGCAGCAACGACAACCTCTCAAAGCACGACTACGTCGAGTCCCGCCATTCCATGCAGTGTTGACGCAGACTGCAGCACTGGTGCGTGTGCATTGGAGCAATGCATTTGCGAGGATCTCGTCTGTATCCCAGATCCTGAAAACAATAACGGCGGCGACAACGGCTCCATCGCGTGCTCGGTCGACGATGATTGTACAGCCAATGCTGCACTCTGTCTGGATGGTCTCCTGAATATATGCTCGTGCGTGGATGCGCAGTGCAATCGCCCACTCTGAGCCGATAAACGCTGTTGTTTTACTAGCTCAAGTTGGATATAATGTAATGGAGCGGATATAATTGTATAGTATTAACAAATAGAGTGTTGATATTTATTCTATGATCTTGAGTTGTTGAATAGGTTTCATCATCGCTCCGACTAGGGTGTAATAGTCTCGACTACAACGTGAGCGATGATGCCAGTGGGCGATGATGAGATGTTAAGCTGATGTAAACTAGTCAACCCAAGTAATACCTATCGGTCTATTATAAGATATCACTGCGACCAGCTGTGGGAATTGACATGACAAGTATAAGACGAGAGCAACTGGGAACTCAGATGATACGAGAGGCTTCCTGTTATGGCCTCAGCAGAGTTGTGATGGTGATGGAGTCAAGGAGAATGATGACAAGGACTGCAGACAAAGACTATACATCTAGGTCGTAGAGTAACAAGGACCAGTCTGACCTACCGCAGCTCGATGCTGATCACCACTATAACCTGCATGTTACCTCCAACCTGAAGCAACATCATACGTACAACCAATGGCCCCTACCTAGTCCCCTCCCCGCCACGCCACAATAGTCACGCACTTGCCAACGGAACTGCACATTGGCTTTGTCAAGCTGAGGTGGCCCACAGGAGGCGCGCATCTTGGTGCGGGGGATTTGCATGAGGTAGACCTCGAGGTGGTTTCCTCGCGCCCATCAATCGTCTCATTGCACCCTACCCGGCATTGACATGTATGTTTTTTCTCGCCGGGGAGACTTTTCTCCCTGGACCATCTTTCTCTCCCACACCAAAGCATTCCAAATCTCCTCTTAACGACAGACTGCGATACGCATCCTTTGGTCATGTATGATCTACTCAGACGGCTTGAAACTCTTTTAGAGCGACTGAGGCTTTTATTAGTACTATCACGATTACGTGAGATGTGTGGTATCGCCAGGATTCTCTCTCGATTTCAAACCGAGAGTCGCCGAGGACCACTAGTTCGGACGCAGAAAACTTCGGTAGTTAGCCTCAATGGAGAATTTGTAAGGAAGGAGAGGATGTTTGTTAAGGTCAGGGCCTGATTAGTCGGTTAGGATCCTAGATGGAATTATGATCTTTTCTTACCGAGTCTTGTAAAGTTGCTACAATAGCCCTCGCTTGGCCATTAATCTCGATAGTTAATACGTCTGTCAATTTCTTTGTCAGCTACCATTTCATACTTAGAAGCTAATAGTTAACAGTCAGGTCGCAGCCATCAAGGGTGTCCACTTCTTAAGTGATTATATATCTATAGACTGGACTTCTTCTAGGAAGGCCAAAGATCAATCTAGGCATTACGATACCCCTACCCTCGGGTTCTCAGCGCAGTTGCAGCGCTCTAGCAGTGACCTCACCTCGATCCCCGAACTTCCCTCACCCTCTCTCGAACCGGCTCATCACATTATAATACTAAAGCATCCTCACCCCTTATGATTCTCCATCCATTGGAGATCTCGATAATATCCCCACAACCCTCAGCAACCCACGCCCACTTGGCCAAAAAGCATGCTGTGACCTCCCAGCTTTCCTTCAAGTACGGCTCTCCCCATAGGACAAGGCCCTTTGTAACTTGATCCGCCTGGGTATCATCTTTATTTTGAGGATCCCATAGACTCACTGGCAGCGTCAGTTCATCGTTGCGTGGCACTACATACTTCAGGTCTCCAATGAGATCTTCCAAGAAGTGCATGTGGTGGAAAAGGAATTGTCGCGTGATCAAATTGTCCCTGATTCTCGGGAATGGGATCATATCCATCCAGGTTGGGTGCGCTGAGTTCATCTGAAGCTGGGTTGGGACAAGACAATCTGGTATCGCTCGGTGGCTGGGTCGGACCACCGCGTTACGGCATGGCGTGAAGTCCTTAGACACGGGCATGTGAATATCGACGTTGATGAATGTTGCCAGTAGTCTTAGAAGAGACTTGTTCGACAGCAATCCTCGACAGACATTATGGGCTATCAGGTGGAGTAGGAGGTGATCGGCGGATAGAGGCAGCTCGATGTCATCAGACGGCCCTGATCTAGTAGCAGCGAATCCCTTGTTCGGACTCGCATTTATTCTCGAAGCTTTCGGCACGGTGCTGATCCCTGGCGTGTCTGTGGTCGACTTGGAGGTGTCAGTCGAAACACTGGGATCAGGAAGCCGCCAACGATCGACTCGGTAGGGATGCTTCTGGTTCTTCGGGGTGGCATCCTCTTCGGCTTTAAGACGCTGTCCTGGTGCGGTCTTAAGCTAAGAATCCGGGGTGGGAATGTCGGTTACTTACTACGCGCTCGCTGGTTCAAGCGGTTTTGGATCCGTTTCCGCTCCTTCCGCTCCTCAGCGGTGAGGTTCTGACTAGCGGACTGCATATCGACGACACTTGTACGAAAGTAAAAGAAATAGTCATTCAAAACAAAGAAGCGGTTGCAACGATGAGAAAAGGAGCAGAAGAGGAATTTGGTGTCAGTGTTGAAAGTGGCCCTGGAGAAGCATCGTTCCGAGCCAAGCCATAAACGGAAAAAGGTGTCAGCTCGCTGACAAAGTCCGCAAGTCGTCAAACTCCGACGCTAGGACGAAAGAAGAAATTGCGGTCATCCGTGATGCCTCGCGCTGTGTAAATGCAGATGACATGCAGTAGTGGCGATATGCGGATTTTAGAGTGTTTAACGCCATGGCGAGAGTTTGCGGTATGTCCGCCCTGTGTACGATGTTGATAGCGAAAGTTCAGAAGATTGAAAGAGAGTTTCTCAATCCACGTATATAAAGACCTTTGGCTTGTCAACGTAAGTTCTCTGCAAATCAACAACACACTCTTCAAAGTACACCACTTATTTACACTCACCATGTCTCCCTACGCATCGGCCCACGCCAGCCCCCAGGGTCCTGGTGACGCCAGACCAACTGCCATCCAGATCATCAAGGACGAAGCAGCAGAGGGCAAACTCGTCGGCAAGGTCATTGTCATCACCGGAGTCTCGTCGGGTCTTGGCGTCGAAACGGCTCGTGCCCTTTCTCTCACGGGAGCAACGCTGTTTTTGACTGCTCGAGATCTTGCAAAGGCTCGGTCTGCCTTGGCGGGTTTCTTCGACTCTAGCCGCATGCATCTTATCAAGATAGATCAGAGCTCACTGGACAGTGTTCGAGCTGCTGCAAGTGAGATTCTGGCCAAGACGGATAAGATTAATATCTTGATCAATAATGCTGGTGTCATGGCGGTGCAGAACCTCGAGTTCACCAAAGACGGGCATGAGTTGCAGTTTGGGACTAACCATCTGTCTCACTTCTTGTTCTTCGAGCTGTTGAAACCAGCCCTGCTCGCAGGTGTCACGCCGGAACTCAACTCGCGAGTCGTCAACGTCTCATCCTCTGGCCACATGATCTCTGGCATCAACGCGTCAGACAACTACAACTTCCAACAAGGCGGATACAGTCCGTGGGTAGCCTACGGCCAGTCCAAGACGGCCAACATCTACATGGCCAACGAAATCGAGCGTCGATACGGATCCAAGGGCCTCCACGCAACCAGCCTCCATCCCGGCGGGATCATGACGCCGCTCGCCAGACATCTCCCCGCAGACGTGGTCGAGAGTATGGTCGCCAACGAGGAGATGGGCAAGAGAATGAAGAGCGCCGAGCAAGGAGCTGCGACGACGGTCTGGGCTGCAGTGAGCAAGCAGTGGGAGCACACCGGTGGAAAATATCTGGACAATTATGCTGAGACGAAGCTTTCGAAGAATGAGACTCGGCAGTTCGCCACGGGTCACGCGAAGCATGCATACGATGCTGAGAAGGCGGGTCGTCTGTGGGAAGATTCGCTGAAGTTGGTCGGGTTGGCATAGACCTGGTAGGCGGATAGCAAGATACATGGCACATAGTCTGAGTAATTTCAGCTTCATTACATCTCTTAGCAACCTCGCGGCTCCCAGCCCTCCGGTTGAAGCACCTGCCCAGCAACGTCGAATCCTGGAGCAACTGTACAAGGTTAGCGGAAACGAAGACTTCAAGAACAAAAATGCTGCTTACCTGTAGTTCCAACAAGCGTCCAGTCCCCCAAGCTCCTCGCCCTCTGCCACTCTCCACGGTTCACCACCGCTTGGGGTCTCTGCCCATTTGCAAAGTCATTCCCCAGAACGTCCTCTCTCACGCAGCTTCCATCGTCGAGAGAGAGATACAGAACCAAGGGCGCTCCCGCGTAGTAGTGCCATACCTCGGCGGCATCGAGCTGGTGCCAGAGGGAATAGCCCGCGGCACCGTCGAGGAGGTAGTAAATGGCGGTGCTGACAGTGCGATTGCTACCTTCGACGGTCACTGGGTCATGAAACGTCTCGACGTAGTAGCCCTTTTCGGTTGAAGGTTGAAGGTCCAGTAGCTTGATCACGTCCTCCGTACAATAATGGACGGTGTCCTTGGTTCGAGGTTGGAGATTTTCTGGGAGGTACAGGGCCGAGCAGAACGGCAGCAGCAATGTCAATGAGAAGAAGTGCATGATGAGAGCTGTGGAGCAATTTCAAGTACGAGTGAACTGTGGAAGCGAGTGTTGATGATGGTTCGTTTCTTTCATATCCTGAATGCGACCTTTTCTGCTCCTTACGGTGAGATGTCGGAAGACGCGGATCTCGATGATGATGATGATGATGCTGATGACAAAGAGCTGGGGTTCACTGAAATACTGAATTAGAAACATCCGTAAGCACTTACCCTGTTCTGGAACATGACGTAGATATGGTGCATACCGCAATGCCAATGCTTGTAGCTGAATCCTAAGCGCACTAAAATATTTTTCGTTTCGAGAGCTGAGTTTTCGTTTCTTTAGGGCGAGCTGCCGCTAAAGAGTTTTTGATCACGCATGCAGACTATATCCTCGATCCGTTGAGATACACGAATAGTTCTCCCGTCGGTTCCCTGTGATGATGACACCAGCCGTATCTAAAGTCTCGTAATGTCTTATTTGCTAATCCTACATCAAGGTGCACGAGCTTCGCGAGCCTTCATATATGTGGTCTCCGTCCGTTTGGGGATACATCGCGTGCTGTACCCTGTAGTTAGACGTGCAATATTTGAAACGTTGATTACGACAAGTATTTTTTTATTGGTCCACTCGGACTGGATCTACATATCGTCCCAAGATGGTGCCGGACTCAGATACTCCTTCTGGAAGGACGTTGCGGATGCCCTCTGCGATTGGTTTCTGAGGTGCTGGAAAACGGGGTAGTGTAATAGATATCCACCCAGAAAGGAGCCTCGGCATATGCTTTGGGTCGCCAGGATAGAAGTCGCCGCCGATGGCACTAGAGAGCATGGTGGTATAAAATTGAACTATTATTCCCAGTTCATCGTGCTTGTCCTCGTGCAACCTACGGAAAGAAGCAGAAAAGATGGAGACATTAGCTGTCGTTTTGACCAGTGCGGTCTCCGCTCTCTTGTTCATTGTAATCTTCAACAGATGGCTGGGAACATGGGGCACTGAAGAGAATCTCCTACCCCCTGGTCCCAAGGGACTCCCACTGGTCGGCAATCTGCTGGATCTACCGAAGCCCGGGGTGCTAGAGGCTCACCACTGGCTCAAGCACAAGGATCTCTACGGTTCGTTATCTCCATATTTCCAGCCCAAATGTTGATTCATGAAGAGGTAACTAATACATCCTCCACATTAGGTCCCATCAGCTCAATCACAGTTTTCGGTCAGACATTGATCATCATCAATGATGCCAGAATCGCCTCGGAGTTGTTAGATAAGCGGTCGGTCACGCACTCAAACCGACCGAAGCAGGTCTTCTCTGCCGACATGTGAGTTATTTTCTGGGCAAGTATTTTGGAGATTCTAACGCTATTCTAAAAGGATCGGCTGGGGTGATTCCCTCGCGTTTTCTCAGAACGGAGATCGATTTCGGACCTATCGCAAAAACATGAGCCGCATAATTGGCTCCAAGTCATCAGCGGGGCAGTACAACAATTTGCAAGAAGAGGAAGTTGGACACTTTCTCCTGCATCTTCGCGACGACCCGGATCATCTTGTAGATCACATCAAAAGGTGGGTTTTCTCCAAACAAGCAACTTTGCTTTGCTAATAGTTGAACACCACAGAGAGGCTGGCTCAATCATTCTGGACATCGCCTACGGATATCGTTCTGAGCCATTTGGCAGTGATCCGCTCGTTGACATAGTCGGAAACGTCATGGAGCAGTTCGCCGTCGCTGCTGCTCCCGGAACATAGCTGGTAGATGTTTTCCCTCTTTGTAAGTCTGATCTCAGCTCTTCGCATAATTCTACTCCTCTGACAAGCTTGCAGTGAGACACGTGCCCGATTGGTTCCCTGGAACTTCCTTCAAGCGCACTGCTCGACAGATGCGCTCTGATCTCCAAGATGTCGTTAATAAGCCCTATGCATTCGTCAAGGAGCGCTTATCTCAAGGCAAACACAACTCTTCGTTTCTGTCCAATCTCCTTGACGCCGGTGATGAATCAGATGAGGAGAAACTTACCAACAAGTGGTCGGCAACAGCACTTTATACAGCGGGAGCTGACACTGTAAACTTGGCCTTTCTTGTCAATGGCGTGAAACGCAAGTGCTAACATCTATAGACTGTTTCTTCGATCGCGTGTTTCTTCTTAGCCATGACCGCTTATCCAGAAGTGCAACGCAAGGCCCAAGAAGAAATCGATCGTGTCGTGGGTCAAGACCGACTGCCTACCCTATCCGACCGTGATAATCTGCCTTATCTCGATGCCGTGGTTAAAGAGGCCCTGCGCTGGCATCCCGTTGCTCCCATGGCGCTGCCTCACGCAAGCTCACAGGCCGACGAAATCGATGGCTATGCTATTCCCAAAGGCGCTATGCTTCTGCCAAATGTCTGGTGAGTTCTTTTTATATCCCTGGAGATCTGTAAGCGCGAGACTGACGACGTGACAGGCATTTCACACATGATCCCGCTGTGTACCCAGAGCCCATGACCTTCAAGCCTGAACGGTTCTTGGCAACTGAGAGCCATGTTCCAGAGACTGACCCGCACAAATTCGTCTTTGGCTTCGGTCGCCGAATCTGTCCGGGACGTGTTCTAGCCGATCAAGCCCTGTTCCTTAACATATCTCAGTCGCTCGCCGTATTCAGCATTGGGAAAGGGGGTGTTGACGGAAAAGAGGTTACTCCAGCAATCAAGTTCACTCCTGGTGTTATCAGCCACCCGGAGCCATTCCGAGCTACGATTAAACCGCGATCTCAGCACCATGAGAGTTTGTTGCGGTCTGTTGAACAGAAGTACCCTTGGAAGAAGGGTGACGGAGAGGCTCTGGAAAGACTCGGAAGCGCATGAAGGTGGATGGAAAGATTCAAACAGTCCTTTGAGCAACTAGTACAACAACGTCTTCGACTATGAGACAGCATTAATGAAACACGAAGAGACATAAATGAGACTACCACTCTCTTCTGTGACCATGATCGTCATGTTTCAGCTTCTGGGGAGTTCTATGCGCAGGCAAAGGTCTAATATTCCTTTGTCCTTAGGCCTTGGCTTTATTGAAAATAGTTGCAAGGCTATTTGACCAGGATTCGTGTATCCGTTCCATGGTGGAGGGAGCAATGAGGCATTTGAAGGGAGCTTATACCAGTGAGATGACCTCAGAAGACATGACGGATCCAAAAGTATGCTGCTTAGACATAGATCCATTTGCAGAGACTCAGAGAGGCGGTGTCTTGGCTTAGACTGTGGTAAGGCACATCGCCTGTATCTCGTCAGCACGCTTCGCCACAAAACCCGGCAGGGGTTGCCTTATTTACGGTATGTTGTCTTCACAATTCAGGCTAGTCAACCTCGTCTGACACGCAGGGCCGAATTGTGGATACCATAGCCAAGGCGTTTATAAATCTTGAGCCTCCCTCGAGATTGCTTCATCTCAGCGCATCAGCGTAATCAGAATCCCTAACTACCATGGCAGCCAAAGCCGTAGGCCATGAGCCCACGCTTCCCGCCCTGGATCCGGTGCACGCAGAAATTAGAGTCTTGGAGCTTGAGCCGGGAAGCCCAGATTCACCCATCCACTGCAGATTCCACGTCACGACGCTCAACGACCTGCAATTCTCCTACGAAGCCATGTCATACGCCTGGGGAAACGCGAGCGCGACAGGACGGCAGCTGATTTTCCTGGAGAATGTCGAAGTCAGGGTGATGCAAAATCTTGGCGATGCACTCCAGCGGTTGCGGCGGCGGGATGAATCGCGGTTTCTGTGGGTAGACGCGCTGTGCATCAACCAAGCCGATGACGAAGAAAAGACGCAGCAGGTGGGCCTCATGCATCGTATTTACACGCAATGCACGCAATGCGCCATCTGGCTGGGGCCTTTGGGGGAGATTGAGCCTGCCGATGCTGAAGATGCTATTCACCTGCTGGGCTGGGTCGGCGATGGTCGGGACGAGCCGGAATTCCTGCGGGACAATCATCACGAGAGTCGACGAAGGGCGGCAGCCGCCGCTTCCAAGGCATTCATTACTTTGCCCTGGTGGGGTAGAATATGGACAGTCCAGGAAGCAATTCTCCCGCGGCAAGCGACCGTCTACTGGGGGCCTTCGGAGATCTCGTGGGAGTGGTTGCACAGGGCAGCGGACCGTTTCTTTGACAACCCGGGAGGTCAGATGATGGATGAGATTTGGGACAACAACGCCGCCGTGGATATCCAGAGCGTGGTCAGAGGACTCTACATGACCGTCGACGAGCCCCTGTTCGACATGCTCTGGCGTTGGAGATATCGGCAGGCGACGGATCCGCGGGACAAGGTCTACGGCGTGCTGGGGTTCCGGGACGATATCTCACTCGAGACGGTGACGTCTTGCGACTATAGTATTGACGTGCGGACTTTGTACGAGGGAGTCACAGCTGATCTCATCCGCGCCGGGGGCGATTTGGAGCCGTTGATGGGTCGGGGAGGCGAGGTATCGGAGATTCCAGGTCTTGCGTCCTGGGCAGTGGACTGGCATGGCGTCCGTGATGATTCGAAGCGCAGTAGGTCCGATTTCTGGGAGCATCACAACATTTGGCACACTCGTGGATACACAGCAGACCGCGGGATGTACGGCGTTGGAGAGGGGTTGCGTATGCATGATGATCATACTCTCATTCTGCAGGGCTTGAAGGTAGACCGCATCAAGATGGTGGAGGACTGCCAAGGTAACATGGACAGCGGACCAATCGGGACCATGTTTCTCACCGGCGGTCCAAGATGGGGTAGACTGATCAGTCGTTTTCACGAGCTCTATCCCGGCCAGCTCCCCGAGAACTGGATGAGTGCTTTCCTGGGGCTCATTACCGGGAAGCTTGATCCGTCTAACCCTGATGAGGGGCCTGGCATTGGCGGCTGGATGAACCATATAGTGCGTCCACAAGCCGTTTTTGTTACCGAGTCTGGACGGTTTGGGCTCGGTCCGCGTAATACGCTAGAGGGGCAAGAAGTCTGGATTGTTGGCGGCAGCAGGGTGCCTGTTATCTTGAATCCTCTGTCTGACGAGGGGTCCATTTGCGACTTTAGCTTTGCTGCGGAGTGCTTTGTATATGGAATCATGAAAGGTGAGGCAGTGGAAGGGCGAGAGCACTTGAGGAAAGATATTAGGGTTCATTGACCAATTACACTCACAGATGCAATAGACATGGAGTAGTCAAATAGAAGGAATACCCTTGTGAACTATGGGAAGTCCATATGGACCATACTTTTTGTCGTGTAGCGCTTCATACTCTACGTGATGCCAACTGCTGTTTACTGCATCACGGATAGCGGCCGAACACGGAAGCTTCCACATTGACCGTGTCCCTGGGATCCCTCACTCGTGATATACTCTGCGTATCTGTCTGCGGCATCACAATCATCAATATCTATATATGGCCCAAGACCTTCTAGACCATCCAGGCTCCCCTCGACTGCCCCCTACTTAATACCTGGAGATTTAAGGCTAGCTACCACTCATGGCGAGCGGACGCGACAAACAAAGGAAGCGGGCTCCCCCTTGTGAGCATCTACTTGATTCCCAACACCTCCGCTATGCTGCAAGGCTGAGATCCCTTGATGGCCGACACCCGCTCATCCTTACACTGAAAGTTAACCCTAGACTCCAAACAGTACAAAATGAAGCTTATAGGTCCCGTCTACAGAGAACAGTTAGTCTCTTCCCCAGTTGCCCTCGCCCGTACTTAGACTCTTGCAAAATCGCAAGAGATCACGGCAATGCTAACGTTTAATGGTGCCCAGAACACAAAGTCAACCCTGGGAATGAGGAAACAAATGTCCTGGTGAAGTCGGGCAGTGAACTTCCAGAGCTTCACAGAGCTGCCCCCACCATTGTATCCATTCGCAAAGAGGCTAGAGACTATTACAGGAAAACCTTTCAGAAATGGTGGGAAGAAAACATACCATTATAATATGCTCCTTCAACCACACAGGAAACGTCTCCTGGCCAGCTGAGCTCCATCTGCCGAGGAAGATGCCTAGCGACCTACGGCTCGACTGTCTAGAGCAGACCTATGAGCTTTTCCACAGTTCCCAAAAAAGCGTTTGATGACAGTACAGTCCAATCTATCCTATAATAATCTGCTTGCGGGCACTTAGTAGGAAAAATATGTGTATTTCCAGCCGTTAAAATGCTGGATAGTAGTAAGGGTGGAAGTATGGGAGGGACGTGTTATCCTTGAGTCTAGCTAGTCTAGTATATGCTTAGGGTACCAGGAGTATAAGAGGTCAATCTAGACGATGAATGAATGTCCATTAATTGCTCTTAAAGTAGTTACACGCCAGAACCGGGCCCAAGCTGATCTGCTTCTCCCACGCATCCAAGTCATACCGCATGCGGTGCATATTTCCTAAGTTTTGACCATTCGGAGGGGCGTGCTTCTTGCCATCGAAACTATCAGGCTGTTCGTATAGAAAAAAGATATATCGGTGCGGTGAACTTCCGGGCGGCGGCGCGGGTCCGATGTAGTTGGCGACGAATGGAGCCGTCGCCTCGAGAGTGTTGTCCGCACTCGTTTTCAGTCCAGGTTGGATCCAATGTAGAATGGGACCAAGCACGCCGAAGGAAGGGAACGGCGCGTCGATGTCGAGACCGACGATCACGTAAGTGGTGTTGGGCAAGAGTCCCGAGAAGGACAGCTCTGGTGCGGATTGGGCATCTGGTCAAGTCAGTTAACTAATGTTTTTCGGCACCTGGATTTCATGAGTGGTTCTCACCAGCTTTGGGAATATACTGGCCCGGCTTGACGTTGTCGTGTGAGCCAACTTTCAGCCCGAGGACCTTAGTTGGGTCGCCCTCGATGAGCTGGAGTGCTTTTTGGACGCTGACGTTCGCTGGCATTGTGACAACGCCGAATGTCTCCCTTCACACAGAATTTTGAGGGTTATGATGGATAAGAAAATAAATCAGGAAATAAAAGAGGTTTATGAGGTTATGAGATCACTGTCGGTGCCGAAACGGCAAGTTTGGTCAGAACTGTGTTGTATACTCAGCGCGGCTGTAGGTAATAAGCTGTTGTTGTCCGGGGATAAGGGCCGGCGATTGTAAAATCCGTTGATGCTAAACATACGAATACTTCCCAAATTTAGTATTAAGAACGTATATTTTAGGCTACATGATCTTGAAAGATCGTCGTTCATGAATCGAGTTATCCCCATATCCACCCAAACATTTAGGGATACGGCTTAGAGGCTTTCCGTTATCTGAGGCATGTTCATGGCTGCTGAAGCGTGTCTACAACACAATGTTGCGGACGAGACGGCTGGCGACGCGGCAGTCGAAAGGCTGTAAGAAAAAGGCAAAATTCGTAAGACATTCTGCAAGAAATATCTGCCGATCCGAACGCTACTAGATACCTGATTTGTCACTCTTGCAGATTGAGGCCACTGCCGGAGAAATTTCCGCCAGGTGTGATTCGCGACCATTGATGCTGACTGCAGTTGATCCTGTCAGGTCAGGGCTGTTAATCCAATGAAAGAGTGCTTGACACGGTTCCGAATGTAGACGGCGGAGCGATAATATTGCCGATAAGTCATCTCACTCGCTGCTAGACTAGCTCTGGTTGGATGCCTTCTCGTATTATAAGCTGACCCATGTCGCCCTATCCTGCAAGCTACCCCGGGCTGAACGACCTCGATCCTAGTCGAGATAATAACGCGGGAGCGAATCTAACCGAGCCTGATTTTCGCGTCATCTAGTCCGCCCATATAACGACGGTAACCTTCGAATATTACTAAGGTCTGGGAGATACCTTATACGTCGAGCTCGGCTATGGTGGCTGGCCATGGTTGGGTGGCACACCTTTATCGGGTTCAGCCCCCAAGTTACACCACGTTCTGTTAGCTCTCTCAGTGACACAGTTAAGAATCATATCCTATTTCCGGCAAGGCATTGTCGATCGGGAGAAAAGAGAGAACAGCCTGCTTTCAAGTATTGGCCTTGACCCCACGGCTTAAGGCCGTGTGCCCTCAGCCGAAAAAGAGAAATGTTTCTCGCACGACCTTCTACGAGCCCTCACCAATCACCTATAGCTGATCTGAATCCTCACGACATACAAAATGCTGCGCCGAGGCTTCACAACGGTGGGCCTCCACTTGGCAGGCGTTCTCTGCCTAGCGACGACGGTCGCCGCTGCAGAAGACTCCGAGTTTGCCTTTAATCTCTTTTCCGACATTGCTCCGTAGGCTGCAAGCACACCGTTGTACGCCAAGTTGCTGACTGTACGTTGCTAGCATCCTTGCACTGTTCGGGGAGCAGTTCGCGCGGCAATATACGAGCGAGAGCATGACATGGCTGGATCACTTCATCTTCGCCATGGTGCCGCTGGGCATCCTCACGACCATCACGGGCGCCATCCGAGTCCAAGGCCCACGGATCGCGAGAGCCTTCATCGGTCGCGCCAGGGAGAATCGCGCTCTTGCGGAGATTGAGCTTATGTCGTCAACGTCCGGAGAGGTCTGTGAGCTTTTCAACGGGAATTCAATCGTTCGCGCCATGGGAAAAGCGAAAATCGAGCAGTTCCTCATATTCCCGAGCGTTTATGATCAGCTCGAAGCTGAGTACAAGGAGGCCGACAAGAGACAGGACAAGACTTCTGAGGCTGCGAGGCCTCCTGCCGATAGGTCATGTGGGATTCATACGCTTAAGAGTGTTATATCGATGGAGAATGGCACGAATTTGATGGAATGCGTTCGTGAGTTGATCATGTTCCCATAGGACGTTGTCCATGCTAATACCTTCCCTACGACAGCATACCATAGTCACAGCTACCAGCGAGTGCAACGCTTGATCAAGGAGCTAAAGAAACGTTTCTCTGGATCGAAGTCACCGGAAGATGTCACAATGGACGTGGAAGCGAGCCGATCTACTGTCAAGTGTACCTCCCAAAAGTCTTATAACTGGATCGGTCCTCCGAATCTCCAACTGAATCTTTCCTCCGACCATTTCGAAGGGTCATGGATGAGAACGGGTCACGAGCTGGGTCTCGCTTTCCTCACGGCAGTTGCCCTGCAAACGGGTCTTATAACCACTGCTGTGATGACGGTCTATCACCAGCCTACCAGAGCCTTGATTGGCTCGGAACCCAAAGTCTATGGCTTCCCTTGCTATATTGCCGGCTCCGTTCTTCTATCTCTAGGCATGGCAACTTGCTCCTGTGCCGTAGAGAAGAGCACGATTGAGCATGCTTGGAAACTGCCAAAACCGGACAAGAGGAAGGATGGGGGAAAGTGGAAGATTCCTCGCAAAGCTCGGCGCGACACCAACCTTCAAACCTGCCCGCGACTCGTTTGGCTGCAGGGGAACCAGACTGTCAATGACCAGGCTTTCGACTCTTATACCATACTCGGAGGGCCAAAACGCTATATCGTCACGTCCAATCGGATCGAGGATGTCGAAAGGTGGTCCAAGGAGAGTGAAAGTAGCCGTCGTCATGATTCAGAGAATTCGTCAAACGAGAAAGCTTCGGTAGACTCGCAAAAGGACCTTCATGCATCACGCAATGTAAGCATAATATTTTCCCGCTCACTGTGAAAGTACATGAGAGCCCTAACAAGTTATCTGGATAGGAGAAGTTGGCAACTAGCCCGTTCTGGAAACTTCTCAGCGTCGCTGGCGTGGTAGCATCTGCAATCGGATTCATCGTTCAGTTTATTGGCCTCCGAGGGCTCGCCTATCCTTGCTCCATCGCACAACTCATAGCCATCATTCTCATGGCACTCACTCGAGGTCTTGTTCGTCGCCGCTTGGGCCGTATTCCAGCACATTGTTCCGCTCTTCCTGGATATGAGCTCGACTTCCTCGCTACGTATATTACGTTCTGTCCAAGGTTTCGCAATTTTCATGAAGTCAAAGGCGAGCAATACATGTATCTTCAACAACCGTCTGGCTTTATGTGGCAGTGGAGAATCGACACTGCCGCTGGGAAGTCGCGAAAGGATTCCCCTTTTCTATTTCGAACCCAGAAAGAGCTTGCAAACCCAGAATCAACGAAAGATTCAGTCACTCCTCCCAAAGAGCACCATTCCCACTATCATCCGACCAGTCAGCAGTTGCTACGCGTACGCAAGAGACTGGGTGATTGTGCGGCTGGACTTCCAAGGCGTTTGAAAGTGCGCTCGCTCTCGTTCAGTCCGTTGAGCTCTTTATGAATACCTTCTTGCCCCCATCGGAGGAAAGGCGTCTGGACTGGGTGATTGAGACTAGCATGCCACCGCTCGCATCACCACCGGAAGAACAGAGTTCGATCACCATATCTATTCGAAGTTCAGGAGAGAAGTGGGAAGTGGATATTGGAACGGTTGAGGCTGCTCTGTCGCTGTGGATGGCTAGCATCGAGGCTACAACATTGCAAGACAAGAAAAGTCCGACAGAGGGCAGCTCGACCAACAGTTACAGCCAAAAAAAACCGGATTGGAGGCGTGCCAAAGCTGGGACCGGGATGAGACACAGCTTCTGTCGGATTCTCGGCGACGACTTCGAGGACGGCGTGCTGAAACGAGACTTGTCATGGTGGGTCGATGAACTAGTGGCTCACACTGCTGCGAATACTGACAACGGCTCTGAGAGTCCCAACAACACCGACTCTGAGAGTCCAAACAGCGCCGACTCTGATAGTGATGGATCTGCCACGACTACCACATGGCGCAAGAATCATGCGAGGGAAAGCGATGTTGACTTGGTCATCGGATTCAACGGAAGATCCGACAAAAGTGAGTAACAGCTCTTCAGTTACTTAAAGCTGTCTGACGTTTGGCGAATATTGCAGTTGATCCGAGACGCAAGTTTGAGAAAGGCGAGGCGAGAGAACTTGCCATTGTCTCCAGTGCATCACTCCCAACAATCCTGGCACAGCATCTGTTCACGAGCTTCATGTGGACGGTAGCTGAAGCATTGCCGAAGGACCGCCTCCGCAAAAGCTTCACCAGCAACCAGCCAGACATTGAGATTGATGGGGGCAATAAATTCAATCCCCAGGAATTCATTCAGACTTGGCACTGGCCGACGCTACGACACCGTGAATTGACCAAGGTCATCCGGCAAATGGAGGCCTACGGACTAGGCACCACCATCGACATCCTCCTATGCATGATACCGGCGCTCAGCTTTAAGGATCTACTACCAAACCAGACCATGCTCAAGCTAGTTCCTCAATTTGGTCACGGCCAAGGATGGGCGGAAACCGCTCGCTGCTACAATCGACTCCTCGAGACAAGCATCGGAACTGCCACTGAGGAGAACTTCTGCTATGCCGTGGTGGTTGCGGTCATGGACTTCCTCTACTTCGCCTGCGAGCCCTACGACGAGTACATCACCCCGCCTTGGGAGCTAAGGGATGAGCTCAAGGATATTGTCGGACAGTTGGTCTCAGAGAAGTTCGTCCATGCCGTGAAAAAGCTGGCGCCGGTCTACACACTACAACATCGTCGAGAAGCGTTCGCATACATCTTCAAACAATTCAAGTCTGGCGAGGGCACTGATAGCTGCCTGAAGGTCTTCGAAACGATGAACATCAACGTTGACATGGAATTTGGCAAGCACACCTTGGGCTTCTCTGAACTCCACCAGAGAGTCCATGCTGCCACGAAAGAAGATAAGGTATTGTGCCTGCCTAGAGCCCGGTGATATGATGTACTAACACATCGCCGAAGTATCATTTGTTCAGAACGTTCAAGATTAAAGGTGGGTTGAATCTCTGCGCAGTTCTGTGGAATTGCACATATTAAACCATTCATTAGGCAAAGAAGCCGTGACGCGAGACATTTTTGGCTGGACACCATTCCATTACGCATGCTTTGCTGCCCCGTATCCTGTCTTGACACATCTGTTTGACGCCGTCGAAGACGTGGGCGATCTGCGCGTCCATAAGATTTTCGATACGTTTAGACGTAGTCCGGTACACATAGCAGCCTCAAGCGGGATGGAAGGAGCCCTAAAGACGATAGTCCGTCTTCTCAACAACGAGGATCAGAAAAACGCCATGAATATGTGTGGGCTAGACGGAATGACACCTCTCCACTTGGCCACGAAAATCGGAAGCAAAGAGTGCGTGGACTATATCATTGAGACGGCAAAGACGCTATCAGTGACTGAAGTCGACGTATGGGGTCGCGAGGCAATCCACATTGCCGCCAGTGGTGGACACGCGAACATCGCCATACGGCTCCTAAAGGCCGGCTCTCGGTCAGACGCGCTCGACGAAATTGGCAAGTCGCCGATTGACTACGTTCTGAAGGATGACTGGGGCCTCAAAAACGACCAGAATCCCACGCTTGGTCAAGGCGCTGGAAATGATCAAACTTCCCGGAGCGAGCAGCACTCTGACAACGATGCGCCTACCAAGGAGAATGAAGGTTCGGCCGACGGTGAGAAGACCAAGAAGCGCGAAGAAGATGCAATCCGCACCGAGAGCAAGCGAAGAATATTCTTGGAACTTGCGCTGAAGAAGCCGGACTATCATGACGGGGACGGCAGGACATTTCTTCACCGCGCAGCTCAGGCAACAGACTACGACACCATCAGCAAGCTTTTGTACGAAAAGCATCATGTCAATGCCAGAGACTTAGAAGGCCGTACCCCATTACACTGCGCCATTCTTGCCGGCCGTGCGAAGATAGCGTTATCACTCATCGATGGCATCAACGGGACAAAGGCCAATACATTGCTTAAAGACAAGATGGGCACGACGACTCTCATGTTTTCGACCCAATGCAGCCTCGTCCCCGTTATTACCCGAGTATTGGAGGACAATATCCATGCAACAAAGGACACAGACGAGAATGGCTGGACCGCTCTACATCACGCCGTCGAGACGACAAATTACGAGATGGTGAACTTGATGGTCGAGAAAGGCTGTGATCCGGCGACGAAGAACTCCGCAGGCAGAACCCCGCTGCATATGGCTCTCGATAATGAACATGAGGATATAGCCATGTATCTTCTCGAAAAGGCCTCTCTCCAAGACGACCCCAAGGATAACGACGGTGAATCATTGCTCATCCCAGCATGCGGAAGTGGCTATGTTGGAGCAATCCGGGGAATCCTCGAGAAGTGGCCCGAGATCATCAATGACCCAGATCCGGAGTATGACGAGACTCCCCTATGCTGGGCATGCGAGAACGGTGAGGAGGAAGCCGTCAAGATGCTTCTCAAGTACGAAGAGCTCGACCTGAACAAGGCTGCTACAAAATGGAGGAACTATACCCCGGTACACTTTGCTATTTCTGCACGAAACAAAGATATCCTCACCTGGCTCGTTGAAAAGGACTCTCTGGATACCAACGCTAAAAATAAAGACGACGAGACAGCCTTGCAGATGGCAGTTGATCGGCAGTTACCGGATTACGCCGCGGTTCTGCTCTTACACAAAGCGACTCTGGATGATGTTCGAATTGAGCACCTCAAACTATTCTCCTTAGCATCATACGCTGGTTTTCAGGCCATAATCCCGGAATTGCTGACTAGTGTTAAGGCTGAATCCTTCAGTGATGACGACCTGGTCGAATTATTCGAAACGAGCATTCGGGGGGGGGCACGCCAGAGCTGGCCGAGATGTATATCGAGAAAGCTTCGAACCGAAACGTCTGGAAGAGAGTAAAGTCACCCTGTAATCTAGCTGCTAGGGTTGGTAGCCTCAGGGTCATTCAGCTACTCACGAAACAGGGCGCAAACCCAGCTGAGCTCGACGAGGATAATTGGTCCTGTGTCGACTACGCCGCCAGATACGGACACAAAGAGATCCTGGACGAGCTCTCGGAACTTGTGCGGCAGCATTCAGAGCAGAGATTGACAAGGCCTCTTCATGTGGTGCCGACGTCGCTGGAGATTGGCGATTTCAAGGACAGCATCGTCGGCGGCCCATGTGGCACTTCAAGTCACAGGGGATGCAAATTCAACGGTACGTTGAAGACTTCTACATACTGTAATCGATTCTTACTGATCCATCTTTCCGTAGACATTCAGGTGCAAACTGCGCACACACCTGATATAGAGAGGATTTGCCTCCGAAGCAAGAACTGCATCCCTCCGCCCACAGCATCAACCAAGCACTTCTACTTCGAAGTCACGGTTCTCAAGAATTCAAATTCCAGGTGAGCTTTGATCTATGATGGGTTTTTTTTCGATGTATACTCTTACGCCGTGGTGTAGAATCCTTGGCCTCGGCTTTTGCGACGATCAAGCGCCGACGATTGGGATGCCAGGCTGGTTCACGGGATCGTGGGGATACCACGGCGATGACGGATATTTTTTTATAGAGAGCGGCCAGGGATTCGCCCCGACCGGCGACTTCGGGCCCTCTGCAGCATATGCAGCTGGCGATGTCGCGGGCGTCGGCATGAATCTGGAAACGGGAGAGGGTTTCTGCACGCTGAACGGCAAGAGGAGGGATGTTGGTATGTGCTCTACCCCAAATACGGTGACTATTAGGTGCTCTGACATACTGACGTGAATCTAGGCCCCGCGTTTGAGGGTGGAAAGTTCAAATTTGGAAAATGGTACCCCTGCGTTGGCGTAGATGCTGAAGAGGAAGGGGTGGGTCTGCATTTTGTTGTGAACTTCGATGGCTCGGATAGACATCCGTTCAAGTACGCGGGACCGTTTGTATAGTTTCACGAGATTGGGCGTGGAGTTCTGGGAATCATTCGTTGTTTAAACATCACTTACGCCTTCGGAGGAAGGATGTCCCTCATGTGACCAAGATCTGGCTGAAGGTTCGTCAATTTCCTCGGCAGAAACTTAGCCATGGAACCATTAAAGAGTGTCTCATTATGGTTGGGCTTTCCACTGCAGGCGGACTTGCCGGGGTCGTGCAGGTTTTGTTGCTGAAGTAACTCCATTAGCGTCGCCCTATACAACTCAGGGGCCCTGCGTAGTAGAGCCTGGTTGTGGAATATACCATATGGAACGTTGGGGTTGAAGATATCGATATTGTCTTCCCCGCATCAGTATTATCGGAGTTATGATCACAGGCTAAGTTTTAGAGACTACTGGTCAGGAAGGCGCATCACAAACAGCCTCTGCTGACCAGCTACGCAGCTCATGGAGGACGAAAGGGGCTCGGGCGGTCGTCTTTTGAAAAGTTTCTACACCTGATTAACTTGTTGGCCAATAAACTTTTCCTCTGGTCTTCTCTCCTTCGATTCATTTTCATTCTCCTTCGGTACTTCCCTTCATCACCGCCACAAGACCACAGCGTACCTCAACCTAATCTACCCATTAATGTCGATCCACTAGGCACGGTACGCGGTGCTCACCAGGTTCAAGGCTCTCATCGCCGCCAGTGCCGTACTTCAGGTCATGTCCTCCGCAGAAAACTTGTTTTGTGGCCATGATCCTCCAAAGGGCTAGGTCCAGCCCTGTATCAGCCCTTCCTTCATTCAATCAGACTCATGCTGCCTCAAGCAAACCCTGCTTCCGGAGATATGCACGGCAGTCGCGATAAAGCCTTGCCATCCAAGTGATGCCGTGCCACATAGAGGTTCTAGTATACTCCGTTGACCTGTCAAAGGACATCATCTCGAGGTCTACAGCCATTAT
Source organism: Neonectria punicea (assembly GCA_037954315.1). Taxonomy (NCBI): domain Eukaryota; kingdom Fungi; phylum Ascomycota; class Sordariomycetes; order Hypocreales; family Nectriaceae; genus Neonectria; species Neonectria punicea. The sequence continues at coordinate 202,995 of JAZAVJ010000027.1, read as the reverse complement.
CTTGCCCTCAACGAGGAGAAAGTTGCCAAGTTGGTGGTCCTCGGGATTGACGCCAAAGCTTTGCAGAGCGCAGCAACACTCCTGGAGCAAGCGTGGGAAGTCGTCGAAATCTAGCGTCGCGCCTGCTGGCTCAGCTAGTGATACGCCGCCAACATCTTGGAGGATTATTGCCCTTGCTCCGTTGATTCGAACCTGTCCATAGTAGTTGGGTACCACGATACCTTGGAGTGGTTTGAGCTTTTTGTATGCTTTCACTTCCATATCCATGAGCTCCTCGGGGTCTCCGTATCAGTTGTCTTTACCATCCCTCTCCTTCTTTAGGATAAGATTGGCTGGTAAGAAACCACTCGGGAAACACATGTTCAACGTAGGAACAGATGCATGGGGGGAGAAGGTCCAACACGAGGCCGATGATATGTTCCGCGGATGACTGATGGATGCGCAATCGTAACACGTTGGGATGGTTGGAATCAACAAATGCGCCGGTAGCGGATACAGAGCGCGTTCGGAAGCGAAAGTGCTAATTCAAAGAAAGACACTATGAGACCTATGTCCGTCGACAGCAAGCAGGGGGTTATTTACCACTGTGTCCAGGTGCGGTAGACGTTCCGTGTACGCGCTCTCTATGGTGGCCGCTGGTAAGCGGTAGCGTTCTGGTTCACCTGGTATCTTATACCTGGGTAATTGGACTCCTTCTATCAGCTTTGGCGGGGGTGGAGGAGGAGGTTCATCGGCGAGGATGATGTAGTCCTCCATTATGGTTGAGGTTTGAGTAGATCTCGAGGATGAAGTTTCTGAAATTCGGTCAGTTGATTGACTGCCTCGGCTTCAGGCGTACATTTTCCCTGTTCAGTTGCAGATAATTAAAACATGGTCGCCAATCCATATCGTTTCAAATGTCCAGGCGTAAGGATTTCTCACAACAATTAATCCTAACTAGATCACAGCAAAACACAGAGTTCAGTACATCTTTGCCGCACGGCGCAGCGGTTATTTCATCTGACAGTTGTGAGCGTGGAAGGGGCGCTAGAGCTGCCAGCGACCTGCAAGTTCTAAGGCTCTTCCAGCTTCTGGAGGCCTTCACTTCGATCCCGGTTTGAACGTGACAACCGTGGGATGCGCTTCTTAGCGCGACGATGGTGGCTCTATTCTTCCCTCCCGGGCTCATAACTGTTAGTCGAGAACAACTGCAGCTCCATACAGAAAAATATTAGGGAACCCTGTCATCGTTTTGTCGTTTGGAAAGTTTTAGTGAGCCGGGTTGTGTAGCAGTCTCGTCAAAGGCAATTAACGTCAGCTCTCCGGCTCTACGACAGGAGGGGCTCAGTACCTGACACTCCTTGCTTCACCAGTACATTCACTTATTTATTTCTTGAAAGAACGACTGTTATATTCAAAGCGGAAACATACGAGCTTCTAGATAAAGTATGTGGCGAACAGCAATGTGACTGTTAAATATGTACATGAAAGAATTGGAACCACGCCTCATGATCGCCAGCCGTTCAATTACAAGAAAGACGGGTTAGCATTGGTAAGGAGCTGCTCGAAGTAAGCCTGGAACCACGTTCCTGCTTCCGGTGCCGGCCTGAAGAAATTTGGTTAGCATCATTATCGGATGAGCGGAAGGAACATGAACGTACTGGAGAGCATCGGCATATCCGCAGTGGTAGTCGTAGCGGGCGGCACTGGTGTCCGAGGTACCGTCAGACTCACCACCCGGCTTGATCCAGACAAAGGCATCGAGGAGGCTATCGCCAGTGTTGGCAGAAGGACGAATACCGAAGCCAGTGCCCTTGGCGTTGCACCAGTCACCCCACTGAGCCTGACCAGTGGGCTGTTTTCCAGAACGGCCCTGGTCGGTGATGAAACGAGCACCAGGCCAGCCGTTCTGCTCCAGGAGAGGACCCATGGCGTGCACAAAGCCCTTCTCGTCGTAGATGGAGTTGCCCGAAGTGTAGCTGGGAGCCGAGCTCAGGCTCCAGCCGTTGTAGTTGGCGACGTTGGTGGCGAGACCACGCAGCGCAGCAGGCTTGCCAGCGTCCTTGTACACGCCGGCGAAGAGCTCAGCCGCAGGGCCCTGGTTTGCAGGCCAGCCGAGCCATCCAGCGTGGCCGGCGTCGAGATACATGGCGACGTTGGGCAGGTTGAGCGCCTTGACGGCGTAGTTGGTGAGGCTGATGTAGGCGTCGTGGGCCTTGGCGCACTTGGCGACGTTGAGGTTGGTGACCAGGTTGGCCAGGGAGTCGGGCTCGATGACTAGGATGATGCGGATGTCTGAGTACGACTGGATGATCTTCTTGATGGTCTCGATGTAGTTCTTGTACTTGTTCTCGCCGTCGTTGTCGAGCGAGTACTCGCCGTTGGAGGCGGCGGCGGCGCAATCGCGCTCGGGGAGGTCGTAGACGACGAACTGGCCGGCGTAGTTGCCGCCAGCTTGGTTGGCCGCCTTGATCTCGACAAGGGTGTCTTCCATCAGGGAGATGTGGTCAAAAGAGTCCCTTGGAGACATGTTAGTTATCTCATCCCTCTCCGATCTCACCAACTACGCCACTTACATCCACTGGAACGACGGCACGTCCGCAACCTTGGCAGCCGCAGTGGCCATGGCTCCACTGAGCTTGGGAATAGCCAAGTTGCTGACCTCAGAACGGTAGTAGTCGTTGGCCCACAGGTCGACGCCGGAGAAGGGGTTTCCGGAGGCGATGGCGGTTCCCGTTGCGGGCGGGTTCGTGGTGGCAGAGCCGGCGCTGGTCGTGACGGTCGCCCTGGTGGTGGAAGAGACAACCGCGCTGGTTGACGAGACGACGGGGCCGTTTCCTGGCTGGCACTGGGAGTAGTAGTCGTTGACCTTGGTGCAGGTGCTTCCGGAGTCACAGCAAGTCGCGCCGCTCCAGTTTGTGCCGCCGCATTGGGCCCTGGACGTTCGTCAGTTACGGTGTCATGATGGTGTTTGTTTGAATACTCACCACTGGCTAGAGCACGCTTGACGCTCGACGAGGGGAACAGCCGCAGCCGCGCCGGCGAGGGCGGCGACGAGCATGAGCTTGCAGGCAGTCATATTTACAGAGTGTTGAGCTAGTGGTTGGCTCTTCGATGATCGACAACGGACTGAGGATGAAAAGAAAACGAACAAGACTAGAAACGACACGACCTTATATATCAATCATCGCGCTCCAAAACTGCTCATGTGAACCTTTGACTTTCGGAACCACGGGATCTCATCTGGGCCCAAGTCGCATCGGAGACTCACGATGGCCCGCTGGAATGTGAAGGTTAATCAATTTCATGGACCCAGCCCCTCCATTGGGCAAGGCGCCTGGGCAAAACGACGCGGCGAAGACACGGGCTGGGGGGAAGAGATCCGATGGCATATAGATTATTCACAGTAACAAGGGGCAGAAAACACGCCATCGACTTAGACACCGTTCGCCCACGGTCACGCCAAGCTCCGGCACGACATCCAGCACGCACGCTTCGGAACCCCCAGCCGGGCCGCCATTAACACGACAAAGGTAGAAGGAAATTGCAAGGGGCGTTCATGTGCCGGAAATCGCGTGTCGATGCAACCCTGGCATGGCTCATCTCGGAGGCTAGCTCCCCGTGAAGTTGCTTGATTAGGAAACCCGGAGGTTCACGGACGAAGCTTGGCGGAGTGGCTAACCGCTCCGGCAGCCCCCCGGAAGCCGTGACCGATGAGCCGGCAGGAGTGGTTGTGTTGATGCGGGTTGTGGCGAGGGCGGTTGGGCGGCTCCGGGATTTCCCTTGTTTTGCTCGTCTTTGCATATCATGAAGTCATTCATCCGTACAGGGCGGCTTGGACGCTGCGTAAGTCAGGTTTCAGTTATAGCTCAATGACTTACTGCTTCAAATGACGATGATGGCTGGTTCAGAAAACGGAACCTGTTGGCGTTCATCCGTCGAGGCTGAAAATGGGTCCAGTCTCGGACCACGCTGTTGCCAACGAGGACGGGACACCGGCAGAAGCTTCCAACAACGTGGAACTGGATCGCGTCATCAACAAGAAGAGGCAGCTTCTTTGAGAAAAAGCTCATGTTCACCAGAACGATTCTTTTTCTCAAAGGAGCGGATCCCGTGGTGGTGTCAGCAGACACTATGCGGTCACTTGAAGTCATTTAACATCCTATTGAGAGACTCTTGTACTCAGCGACAAGCGCTGTTCATGCTTCCTGCTGCAACGCGTATATGGTTGCCTCGTTGTCCATATTGCCTTGGCTGAAATCTTAGGACATCTGGTAATCTCTAAGCGCCTGTCGCCGCGTAAGAACCATAGTCTAATGTTTACTAGTATTGCTTGTCGGGTTAATTTCGCAGCGTTAGGAACTTTCAACATCAATGACTAGAGTGAACAACTCATATGAATTTTAAACATGGGGACTTGATCATGCTACCATGTTGCTCGCAAAACTAGGAAAGGAAGCGAACACTTAACAAATCCTTAAATTAAAGCTGTCGAGCTTTTTCTTCCGTGACCAGATGTTATAATCCGACGTATATGCTGTGTCTATTTCCTAAGCTCTGAACTTATCAAGCGAACTTACTGATATCGTCTGGATTTATTTCCTTCCAAGGACTCCAGGCTATCTCGTCAACGGCATATTTCATCATCATCGAGAATGGTGAGTTGGGCGTACACTGCATCAAATACTTAACATGCACTTACATAGTCTTCAAAACACATCCAGCAAGTTCCATCAACTCAAACAACCATATTCACTCTCCTTATATTGTGCGTCTGTCACACTTCTTGGCAATCCCGTGCCCTGGGCTCAACTCCGGGGCAGTTCGTAAACCCCTGCTCTCGCTTCAGCCAACCGCCAATGACCAACGCTTATGCTGCCTCTCGCACCACTGGAGATACACTTCTGATGTAACACTAAACCGTCTTACCCCGCCCCTCACGACAGTTTAAGTGGAATCATCCTCGTTTTGCTTCCGTCGCGGAATTCACGCGAGCTATTTACTATCACCATCCACTTCCGGATGACATATGTTCAACGAACCGTGCAAAAATGTGTCCAGAAGATGAGGAAGAAACCTGGCATGCGGTTGTTGAAGCAGACACCCCCGATGATACGGATGCGGACTCGACGTGGAGCAGTGATGTGCAATCGTCAACAGCATCACTGACCGCCTCGATCCTAGAGTATCGAACGATCCATGGACGGACCTTTCACAGCCAACGAGGTCCTGGTCACGCGGAATACTGGGCGCCCAACGATGACCAGCACAACACCAGCATGGACATCCAGCACCACGTGTGGACGTTGCTGCTCGGCGGCAAACTGTACCTCGCCCCGCTGCCAAAGGAAGCCGGAAAGGTCTTAGACATCGGCACTGGAACGGGCATCTGGGCCATCGACTTCGCAGACGAGCACCCGGAGGCCACAGTAATCGGCGTCGACTTATCGCCCACGCAACCCGACTGGGTTCCGCCAAACTGCAAATTCGAGATCGACGACGTATCTCTGAACTGGACGTGGCCCGCCAACGAATTCGACTACGTGCACCTGCGGACCATGTTCGGCAGCTTCACCGACTGGCAGCACGTCTTCGACGAGGCCTACCGGGTGTGCAAGCCCGGCGGCTACGTCGAGGACTTTGAGGCGAGTGCGGATTTGATCTCGGACGATGGGACTGTGACCCGCGAGAATGGCACGGCGCTGGGGCAGTGGGGGAAGCTGTTCCATGAAGCGGGCTGGAAGACTGGGCGTAGTATGGCGGTGTTTGAGGAGGATACGCAGATTAAGTGCATGAAGAAGGCGGGCTTTGTGGATATCGTGGTCAAGGACATCAAGGTAAGTTCGAGTACGAACAAGAGAAGCTTGATAGCTAATATCCCAGTGCCCGTTGGGTCAATGGCCAAAAGACCCGAAGCAGAAGGAAATCGGATCTTACGATCAACTCGCCGTCGAGGAAGGTCTAGAAGGTATTACTAACAAGATCCAACGGTCGAAGTTCATTACTGATTGACACTCAGGCTACGTCATCTACATGTTCAACAACATCCTCGGCTGGTCCATGGAGGAAGTCCAGGTGTACCTCGCAAAGGCACGACGAGAGCTGAGGGATAAGAAATACCATACGTATTTCTGGACGAGAACCGTCTATGGCCGGAAGCCTTTCGTAACAGAGACGGGAGTAGAGGTAGCAGAGTCTTCATAGCGGAATTCTGGGCTTCAATTACTCGCTAATCTGGTGGTTGTGTTTGCAGGAAGATGCAATGGGGACTGAAGGTAGACTAGAGTGCTCTTTGTTCAAGGTGCCTCAGGGACGTAACTTGTGGTTGAGTTCTTAGCGTTATGATTAATGACTTACGTTGCAAAAATCATCTAATCTTGAACTGCGATGACCGTGGCCTCATTAAGGTCGGAGAATTAGTCGTTCTCTGCCTCGTCCGTCATAGTGTGGTGGTTCGCTGCAACACGCCGAATGAAGCCGTAGCCAGAACCAAACTTGCGGGTCTGAGTATTTGTAGACCATCTGGGGAAATGTGGCGTCTGTACTTCGTACGCGTAGCTCATTTCTGGAATCGTAGCGATGAGAAGAGGCACTATTTATAGTATTTTCGCCCTCGCCGCCAGCATACCATCCAGAGAAGAGAAAGATTTAATTCTACTCTCTGCTTTTGTCTTTTTTATTCTTGCTATTTGGTAATCACTCTTCTGCTTGTGACGTCACTTTTGTTTTAGAGCTGGTTGCAATGTTACAGCCCCTCGTTTCATCCGCGTTCAGAACCTCGCCCTGATGTTTAGTTCAGCGTCAGCTGTGCAAGCCGTCGTGACACTAGTCATAGTCGATCATCTCGTTTTCATAAAAAAATGGCCTGCCTTATAAGATGCGGCGTAATGCAATAAAGAACAGTGTATCATCATGGATGCAACGGGTGATTAGCCATATATCTGGAAATCTATGACTATCGCTCGACTACTCACCGCTAGGTCGGCTACGCCGTTTTTGCTAGTTTCATTACCCGTTCATGAACGCAGTGCAGATCTATACGAGAAGCAATACCTCGGTGTCTATCTTCAATGTCCTGTTGCGCAATAGCTGCTCAAATTTATCTTAATTCACAAGACTTGAACTTAAGCCAGATGCATGGCTTCCGTCCCAACGGCGTAATCAAGCAGATAAATCTGGTTCTTGCGCATGGCACGGGTCCAATAAACATCAATTCAATGGGACCTAGTATCTCTCCTATTGTCGGAGCTCATTCCGTCTGAACCAAGCTTATTTTAGTATGTTACTGTTCTCTAACTTTCTTCTTAACTCTACTTGTTTGACACCTGGGCGGTTGTCTCTCGTTGAAGTTTCATTCCATTGTCAGGTCTTCCACGTCAAATCATTGCGCGGTCTTACTCGTCAACGAATTGTCCAACTTCACGGGGCCCAAATAAATCTGTAAAAAAAGCCTTGCTATACAAATCAAGCAAATCTCCATCTCCGTGCAACACATAATCTTCTTAATTGTAAAATGCTTAAATTCCAACAATATTCTTAAGGACCTGCATGTCCGTGTAGGGTAGTCATCGGCAGACCCCTGCAAATCGACCAATACGTCAGGGCGCTATTCTTAGCAATCTCGCTCCGCACGCACGCCACCGAAGCAAAACAACGGTTCACAGTGGATGAGAATCTGTCGGTGCAACTCCATCACCGAGGACAACCCTTCGGGGCGCTTAGCCCTAGAACAGATCTGCTGAACCGAGAACGGATGATATCCCGCGCAAGATCGACCGTTTTGGTCGCCTAGACACATCGAGCTCGAAATCCGGCGTCGTGGATCAGACGGCGCAGGGGATGCGACGAACAGCGTCACCCCCTTGTTTGAGAAGCCAAGGATCGGGTTTTGACAAGGGCCGCCACCACGCTTAAGCGACCGGACCACCAGAGATCCGACGTTTGACATGGCACCTTGGCGGTAGTGTCGACTTCGCTTGCAGCCGAGTTGTCGAGACGCAAGACCAATTGGGTCTTCTCCTTGTTCCATGATACCTGCTCGAGGCGGCTACGGGCCTCGGCATTGTCAGAATAGCTGGTTTGGCCCTGCAATTCACTTGACGCGATCTCTGGGGTCAGTCGCATCTTGGATCGTAACTCCGTCAGGAGGCATCGTGGTTGAACTATTAAAGAGCCCAGAGACGCTCGATAGAAGTTGTTCTTCACTCCTACATTCCAATCCAATCCTTCAGTCTCATCTATACCCTTCTCTTCTCTTCACAGCTGGTCTGTCCCTCTTCCCTCACCTTCATACATCCATTGTCAATTCCGGTCCGCGACCAACCACCACATCTCAACTCTCTTCTTCAGACCAGCAACTCTCCATCAACATGAAGTTCTCCCTGTTCACTCTCGGCTTCGCCGCTGCCGCCATGGCTGCTCCTCTCAGCAAGCGCGCCGTCTTCAGCCCGACTACCTACAACGACCTGTCCATCAGCGGCGGCACCGCCGGCAATGCTCAGGCCGAGGCTCTCCAGAAGCTGGGCGGTCTACCCGACGACTTGACGACTGTCGAGGAAGCCGACTTGGATTTCCTGAACAGCGTCAACTCCATCGCCAACGATGCCGAGACTGATGCTTTCAATGTCGCCTTGGAGGGTGCCGATGGCGAGGAAGCCGATGCTATCCAGGTACGTCCCTCGTTACCTTCCACTTCATGAACAGCGAAACTAACAATTGCACAGCGCGGCAAGATCAAGAACAAGGTCCTCAAGCTGACCGCCACCGTCTTGAAGCTCCAGGCCCAACAGGCCCAGGGCGAAGACGTCACTGCCAAGCTTGAGGAGGAGAACAAGAAGCTCTCAAACAACATTGCTCAGGACGAGGAGGCTGCAGGCCAGGCTTCGACCTTCCTGTCCTTCGACGCCTCTACTGAGTAGGATGGAGAGTTTGATGCAAGAGGCGGAGATGCCGAAATGGATCTATGACAGGGTAATTGCTACTATGGGATATTCATCAACGGGCCTTAGCGAGATGAATAACTGCCAAGTTCTATAGGTAGCATGCGAGGGAAGTTAATGCAAGGGGTAGGAGTCTATAGATAATAAGAGATCTGAAGAACCATATCAAATTTCCACAATGCATGTCGGCCAATAACAGCTGAAAAGAGAAAAGCGTCTTTCTTGAAGGTATTCAATCCGAATTGTGGTGCGCAAGCTTTCAGCTTCGAGTGTCAATCTTGGGTGACGACGAGCTAGACCTAGTATAGCACCCATAACAGCAATCTCTCGGACCAATCTTCAGTATCACTGGTTACCTTGATATCGGTTATGATTTGATTTGAAGATATTTGCGTATTAGTTACTCAAAGAGAAGACTTCGAGATATGGGGAAAGAATGCTCCGAGTGGCCTCCAGGATCCAGCGCATGTTCGCCTCAATGTCATGTTGCAATGCAGCCTGAAAGCGGAATAAATAAGCACATCACGCAGTTGAATGCTATTTATACCAAACACGAAGAAAATCGAGCAATTTTAGGGATTAGTTTCTCTACGCTTATTGTTTGGGTTACATTCCGCTGCAGGTCTCGTAGCTCCGCCCTACTATTGGCTCATTGAGCTTGGCACTCAACAAAGATCCTGCAGACAAGAGGCAGCACGCCTGAGCTTAGTGAGAGCCGAACCACATGGGCTGACATGTCGGCTCAGTTTGCGTATTGAGAGAATATTTGGACGCAATACGAAGAGTCCGGTGGATATTCTGCAGTGCAGCTGCAGTCAGACGACGCTTGATAGGCTATCAGCGTGAGCCACGTCAGTTGGCAATACGGACAACAGTGGGATGATGTGCATCCTGCTCTCCATAACCTTATCCCTAGATCGGAACTCGGTTGACTATAAGTAATACTGGAGAAGCGACCGGCCGAGTTCCACGTCTTCACACTCAAGTGTCATTGCACAGAATCGACTTGAACTACAAACATGGAACTCATCAAGACTCTTGCGCTTCTTGCGGGTCTGGCCTTCATGGGCATCACTGCCAGCCCATGCAGCCTCGATCCTTCTCATACCACGTCAGACACGCCCACGACGACGACTGCCCTTCCACCAAACACGACATGCAGCATGGAAGGCCGAAGACAAGGTCTCAGCGGCCTGAAGCCTCTTGGAACCTACGTAGGCTCTAAGAGCCCTACGGAATGTTTCCAGATCTGCAGTAACGAGAACCATGCTGCTCGCTGTGTATCCTTCACCTACACGCCCAACACAAAAACCTGCGTTTTCTGGGACATCCCCGTGCGCGTCGGCGGCACAGCCATTCCCGGAACGGGAGTCTTCTTCTGGGACATTGCGTGTTGGGCCGACGAGCCAACGTGTACCGAAACCGCCACGCCCTCGGCCCCCACGGATTGTCTTCCCTCCGACACCATCTGCGAGAAAGAGGGCACCTACCCCGACTACGACGAGTTTGCCACGTATAGAGGTTCTAGCAGCGCATCGCAGTGCTGGGATATTTGCAGTAGCTCGCAGTATGCCCCGCGGTGCAAGTCGTTTCTGTACGGCATTTATACGGAAACGTGCTTCTTCTATGACCTGCCTGCGAGTGATGTGTGGACGCCCATTGTGGAAGAATCGTTTATTTACTATTGGGACAAGCTGTGCTGGGCGAATACTGGGCCGTGTTGATGGGGTAGTTAAAGTCGATGGGATCGTTGGCGACAAGTACGAATTGGGTTGGAACCTGAGAAGTCTGGCCCTCTCCCTCGGTTCATGGAAGATTTTACTGTCTAAGCAAGTAGTAGTTTAAGCTGAACATAGATACAATAGCTGCGTTAACAAGTTTCAAAGTTCTACACCTTCTTCGTCGTCCTCGTCTTCATCAGCACCTTCAGGAATCTCTGCAGAAGCGGCATCCAGAATAATCTCAATCACGTCAGGGTGCCCGTCTGCACTGCTTGTCTTCTCGTAGAACGGCCTGGCTTCAAAATATTCCTCTGATGCATGAACTCTGTAACCGATTGCATCCTCCTTGATACTCTCCAGCACAGTGAGATTAGGGGAACCATCGACGATGTTATTGTGCACATTACCAAATATGTGGTAGCGTGCCCAGACAGCATCGCCGAACCTGCTATCCAGGATGGAATCAACGTACATGGTAGCCCATGGTTCGGCTACCGGAATACCTGGGGTTTTGTTGATTACGTCGTTGAGAGCAAGGTCCAGGAATAGTTGCTCGACGAGCGTGGTGTAACTGATGCTCAGAGCTGTACTCATGGCTGCACTGTTGCAAAGTTAGAACTGTAAGACTGGGCAATGCTAGATGGACTGAGAGTAACATACCGATTTCTGGTGAAAAGTGTGAGGTGGAGAAGGGGAGATGTAGAAGAGAAAGTAGAGAAAGTTACGATTGTGCCTTGATGTCGTGACAAAGGAGGCCAGGGTGAGTTAGGCATCAACGTGGAAACGGCACACATAGCCGAACAAGTGGGGATGGCCGTTCACCAGGGACGATGGGTTTCCGGCTGAGAGCTGCAGGAATGAGATCATAGCATGCGAGTTACCGCTCTTCCCTAGCACACATAAACGCAATTACGCCGGCTCAACTCTCTTAGGCGTTTTATTGTGGCTCTTCTACGAGGGGTTGGTATCACGGCACGGCCCGAGGTGTTCGAGACTCTGTTCCATGATATTATGGCTGTGGTGTTGAGGTGCTATGCCTCCATTTTGTCTGCAACTATCTGGTAGCTGCATGTGCTAGCGGTAAGGGCGTCCGATACATGGCTAGCTCCGGGATATCGTCACACGCTGGATGCCTAATCTGCCCTGGAGGTTTGCTGCCGCTATCACTATGAAAGCCATCAGTCAGCCTACCAGTCAACTTCAAGGATGCTGCTCTGTTAACAACTGCTATCTTCGGTTCTGGTAGACTGCCATTTGGTGGGTATGTAGGTTCTTGCCTGCCCATTTTAGTGAGCTTGGTCAATTTTCCACTGTAGGACCGTCCGTTCCAGAGTGTTTGTGGCCTGGAGTAGCCAACCAACAGCAGGCAACCGACCGACCAACACGGAACCAACAACGAGACGATCCAGCCAACAACCTACTGTCAAATCTAATTTCCCGTCTCCACTCCCAGCTGAATGGCGTGAGCTTACGAGTAAACTATCGACAGAAAAGGGAGCACTCTGCATGTGCAGCTGAACATGTTGACATCCTGTGCCGATTAACCGCCTTTCTCAGCATGCCACCGTCTCCCTCCATTTACGTGCATCTGTACCGATTGACTGCGCTCCTTTACTATTATACCTCATGCCATTTACATGCATCATTGGCCAATCAACCCTGAGCCTTGGCTACCAAAAACGTCAAGAGCATTTTCGATGGCAGGCTTGGCGATGCTATCTGGGCACGATATCACACCGTAGGAGAAAAGGCCATTGGTGTCGGGACGGTCGAACTTCCCGTCAAGCTCTTGTTGACTAGGACCGGTCCAAAAGCACACGGCATCCTCCGCCTGAACACGTGCTACACGCTGCAACATCATCGGACATCCCATTGAGGAGGATTACAATGTCAACTCGGGACCCGAAAGCCCCAAGATGAGCGAGAGAAATTCATCGCTTTGTTGGCGTTTATCGGACGAAAGCTGCGACTATGACACAGGCTGAGAGGGTATGGCTGAAAGCCCACTACGGAAACGAGTTCAACTTCGTCATGTCCCACCATATACAAGGGGGAAGATCGAGAAGAGGGCATTGCCATTCTAGGGGCCTTGATGGCCGACAATACCGACTAATCTCCCGACTATCTAATCTGAGTAGGACTAATACAGTTCAAGTAGTTAGAAGATATGGCAGCAACTGGAGAGTTGGAACGAAAGCCTCGTAACTGGTGGCTAGATGTTGGTGGTGACGGTGGGTGGGAATACTCGTCCGCACTATGAACGCACCGTGGACCAGAACTGGTCAACCAGATCTAGAATTGATCGAGTTACTGGCAACAGAGGTGCAATAAAAGCCATAATCACTGCGTGTGATACTGATTTATTCGCCTCGAGTCTATTTGGTGTTGAGTTTCGACTTCATTAACCTTTGCACAATGATGTCCTACACTTGGCAAGGTTAGATGGCGCTCTACGATAGAGATCTCAGGGCAGTTACGGCATCACAAAATTGTCTACGCCCTACTCGTCGCATAGCTCAAGGACTGTGCCAACAGCTTCACCGCAAAGATGAAATAAGATGAGGCATGGTATTCATAAGAGGTCTACTCTATCCATCCATTTTGCCTCAACCACGATGCACAAAGCGACGGCCAGTTGGAAACGGGAAGGCCTGGCGTATCAAGAGCAAATCCATGCGGCGCATCAGCAAAGATGTGCAGCTCAACAGAACCACCCGCTTTTGTCAAACCCTCGGCGAGACGGTAAGCGTTGGTGACAGGGACGACCGGGTCGTTGTTGGAATAAACGATGAATGCAGGGGGCGCTGGAGACTCAAGCTGGACGTCTGGCTGTACCGTGTCGTATAGTGCCTGCTTCTCGACAGGTGGGAGAGGCGGCTTGTTCGCAATGATGGTACGGCCCGCCGCGTTTGTCGATATGGGACCGTATCCTATAATGGCGAATTGGGGCGCCGGGAAATCTGAATCGCGAGAAGTCCACGCTTCGGGGTATTTTGCGAGAAGGGCAGAGCCAAGATGGCCGCCAGAAGAGAGACCACAGATGCCCAGTCCTTGCGGCGCATGGCCGCTTTCCGCCATCAACTTGAACGAACGTCTCGCGTCATCCAATGGCGCAGAGGCTCCGGTTTTTGCAGTTGGGAATCGGTGGACAAGGACGAAGGCGTAGAATCCAAGACTGTTGAGCCACTTTGCAACCGAGATGCCTTCACGGCCAACCATGAGTTCGACGTAGCCACCGCCTCCGAGAATGAGCACTCCTCGCCCGTTGGGTTTCGCTGGTCGGTATCCGAAGAGATACGGACGTTCGACTTTGGTTACGACGATGTTTTCTGGATTGTCTCCTAGCGTGGCATGTTCAAAGGCTCCCTCGAGAGAGCCCTCCTCCCATAGAGACCAGTGTTGATCGGATCCGAACATTGTAGAAGTAGAAGAAGAGAAATTGCTATCGTGAAAGTTGTAACAATTGCGAGCTGTGAGAAGACTGAAGCACAGATCTTTCGATCTTTAAGCGGAGATTGAGGGCTTTAGTAGTGGACCTCGCGACATCATCATCCCGAAAACACCGAGTACCTAGTTTGACTAAGCACGCCAGGACCAAGAGGCATGTTCACCCATGACTTGACAATGAGCATTGGTTGCAATTTGGAGTTGGCTGGCTAAAGAAAGGATATCTTTTCAAGTTGGACTTTAAATTCGTGCCCCGGGTTCTTCCATCACGTCACATCGGTACTCATATCCACCATGTCCTACTGAATCATGGCGGTGGTTTAATGTCCTCGGCCCATCTGAAAACATCCTAGCCACTGACACCCAACGATGAATTTTGCATTGCGTACTGCTCAAGTTGCACCAGAAGAGGGGGGCCAGTATATCACCCGCCTTCTAGATAAGTTCACACACTTCGGCCCAAATGGCACCCATACTTGTCTGGTGTTTGAGCCTATGGGTCCGAGTGTGAATACCATGGTCGAGGAGCTACCGCAGTTCAAACCTCGCCGGTGAGGAATGAAGATTCTATCCACCACAGGAAGCAAAGAGCATTCTGAAGCAGTCTTTGCAGGCCTTGCTATTTCTCCACGGGAATGGCATCGCCCATGGGGATTTCCAGCCTGGTAATATGCTCTTTGGTCTTGACAATATTGACTCCAAGCCCGAGGATGTGCTCCGGCAAGCGGAAAACGAAGAGGCCAGGTCAATCTAGCCTCCTGTGCAGCGGCTAGACGGCAAACAAGACAAATGGGCTCCTAGATATCTCTGCATTGCACAACCGCTGGCTCCGTTTACCACCTACGCTGAAGCTTCAAGATCAAGTTATCTGATATGGGTGGTGGTGAGTGTATTCCCGCACGAATGTAGTGAATATCTTTACTGACCCTTGCCAACTTCGATCAGCATACTTTTTTACAGACCCGCCATCTAAGCCTATTACCCCAGCCGGCCTTCGAGCTCCTGAGCTTATTCTTACCGGAACCATCAACAACACTCTCGACATCTGGAGTTTCGGCTGCCTCGTATTCGAACTTGTCACCGCACAGCCGCTTTTCTGTGTACCATGATCCGGGTCTGAAAGTGACCAAGATGACGACCATCTGCTCTCCCTCATCGCATGCCTCGGTCCTCTCCCTGACGAGCTGTTTGACCACTGGAAGACGTCTCCGCTGTACTTTACACCCGACAGGGAGCTCTTCAATTGTCAGCTTGGGGGAGTGTCAGAAGGGGATGAGCCTCTGATGGTAGAGCAGACGACTATGGAGGAGATGTTTGATCAGGCAGGCGTGGACCTCGATGAGGAGGAAGCGGGAATGGTGAAGGCGCTCGTTCGACGGATTTTGCAGTACGATCCTATGAAGAGACCTTCGCCGGCGGAAATTTTGCAAGACCTGTGGTTCTCTGGAAGTGAGGCTGGGGGCGTCACGTCCAAGGAGAGTGTTTTGTAGTTTGTCCTACATTAGTGCTATCCAGGAAATGCTTTTCAGGGCTCCGAGTCTTACCATCAGATCTTAGAGAATAATTCCGTCGTTCAGCTGAAGCCAACTGACCGGTTTAGAAAGAATCCCATGTAGTATAGGGCAGCCTTATCGCATCTCAAGGGGTTATCGGGCACGTTACCCCGATTTTTCACAGAAGGCAAATTGCTTAAAGTCCGAGACATAATGGTTGGAACTGAAGTCCAGAAGTAAATATGATATAGTACTATTTTTCTATCTCAATAACCATTTATAACAAATTAACACATAGCTTAAGAGCGGTCAAGGGCTTCTTAATCAAATTGGTAATTACCGTGGAAAGCACGTTGGGACAAGCCGCGTTCGGGTACCAAGTCTACCAATGTACACTTATTTCGCTCCTTATTCATCAATGGGGGATGGAGGATCAGGAGACGGTTTCAACACGCCGACGTTTCCATCAGACTCCTCTACGGCTTTGTTGAAGGATACCCTTTTCTTCGATCGCGAAATACTTGGAGCCCTTTCTAGAGGAGCATCGATCTTTGTCGGGAGCCCGTGAAGAAGAAGGTCGCATAGCGTATCGAAAAAGCGATTCACCTCATCACAACTGTAAGTTTTGAGTACTTCACGGGGCTGATAAATGAACCCGAAGCCGTGCTCGAAGATGGCGGCAGTTGTCGTACCCTTCCAAACGTCGCTCTTCACCAACTGCCTCCTCCTTACCTTGCTCATGAACATCTGTCTGTCCCCTTTCCCAGTGCCATCCAGTGGCTTCCATTCGGCAATTTCGGACAAAATCATCATCAGCGACCATACGTCATCCCACCAACCGGGGTTGTCAGGGTCATACATATAGTAAGGAGGGTCGCCCATGGGAGGTGCATGAATCCGCGACGGCGGGCACATCCAACCTGTTATGTAGGGCTGGTCATCATATTCCCCGTTGCCCTTGTCGAGAAACAAGAAGCTCTCGGTTTGCAAGGCTCCATGCACAACCTCATGGCGAATTAGCATGGATCGCACGTTCTCCGTGATGATTCTGGCGAGGTTGCGCCTTTCGTCGTTGGAGGGCTTTTTGACGTTGGTGAGGATGTAGTGGAGAGTAACTACAGGGTCAGGACATCTGTAGGCAATATCGAAAACATCTCCGATGGTCTCCTCGATCGCTACCTTGAGTGTGCGGACATCCCCGGCCTTGGGCGGGAAGGGGTCTTCGTCTGTAGGGATAACCTTGAGCTTCGCTAAGCAGTCGTTGTGAGTCGCTGGGTTGATATTCGCTCTTTCTGTCAGATATAGGCCGACTGGGGCATCACTCTCATTCCAATAAACCAGAGTCCGTTCTATGAGTGGCCCAAACTCATTCTCAAGAAAGTTCAGACCCATTTTGCCTTGCTGATTATATGTGGTATCGGGTACGCGATGTGGTGTTGGCGTTTTTGGTGTGTCGGTTGAATGATGGGATGGGCTGCGACGCGTTGATCGCAGCAAGCATGCCTGTATTTATACCTAGCCAGAAACGCCTTTGTCTTGCTGGAGGGAGACGTTGTTCTGGCTGAACATGCACGATCCTTCTTTGTTCGCATGTTTAAGCTAGGCAATCGTTTGTTTGTTCCGAACACAAGATGCTAAGGCGACATTCTTTCAAGTGTTCGCTCTTCTAAGAAGATGAACAAAGAAGATGAACACAGATTTTTGCAAAAGGTAATGTTGGAAATTTACGCGAAGATGCAATGATGAAGTAGCAAATGGGATATTCTAAAGCCATCCACCACCACCACCTCATTCTTCCCAACCTATCTTAGTATCAGACACCCTCTTAATCAAGCGGGCCATGCTTCTGTCTCATAGAAGCCCCGTAAACATGCACCAAAACCACAGGAATAGCGGAAAAGGCCACAATCCCGGCCTGTGTACCGAAGCTCGCATCGGCACCTACACGTTCCAGCCACGGTTCCTGGAAGTAGCCCACAGCAAATCCGCCAGCCGTACGCGCGAAATTGAGCCAACAACTCACCTCTGCGGGCGCATTGGGATACGAGTCGAGAGCATAAGCCAAGACCGAGACAGACATGGTCATTACCCCGAAAGCGAATATCCCCAAGCCAAAAATCACTGCTACTACCGACAGCGCCTTTTCGAAGGCCTGGCCGAGCAGTATAAGGGCGGGCACCATGAAGATGATGGAGATGTAGATGGTCCAAAGGCGCACTTCTGCCTCGAAGATTCCCTTGTGTTGTTTGACGTAGCGGTGGGCCATAAAGTCGTTGAAGAAGTGTCCGAAGATTTCGCCCAAGAATACACCCACGATGTTGGCGAAGTACAGGTAGCCAATTGTTCTCGTGGAGTACCCGTAGGAACCGCCGGCTTCCTTGGGTCGGAAGAAGAGCAAGTTAGTCGAGATGTTAATGCCGATGGCCCAGGCGAAGGTGAGGAAACTAGGTTCTTGTCAGTCTCTATACTAGCCGAGCGGAAGGAGTGCACTGACTAGGAGAAGCAAATGAGAGCGAACGCAGGCTTGGTAATGGTGGCGAAGAATCTCTTGCAGACTGGGATGGTATCTGGGAAGTAGCCGTGATGCTGAATTTGCCAGATTCCCGTGAGTCTCATCAACCGGCCAACAACGCCACGCTGTCGAGTCGGCTGTTCCGAGTCTGGTAGGTCGCGGTTGTACCACGTCTCATCGACAAACGCCAGGACCAGGAGAAGTTGCACGCCAACCACGCCGGAGCACATCCAGAAAATATCAGGCCAATGGTGCGTCCCGGAAATGACAAAGTTGGCGAGACACGGTCCGAGATACGGCGAGGCGATGTAGAGCACCGCCCAGAGACCAATCTTCCGAGCGCGTTCGTGGAAGAAGAAGAGGTCCTTTAGGAAGGCGATCGTCATGGTTTGGCCGCTGGTTAGGAACAGGCCTGAAAGAACCCGCAAACCGAAGTAGACTGCATATGTCGGCGCAGCAGCAGCGCCGATATTGACGGCCAGGCCGGCGATAGTGGTCCAGAAGAGCACTGGAGCTCGACCCCAGATGGAGCTTAGGGGAACCCAGATGAGGCCTCCGAGGCCACTGTGAACTTGTCAGTTTGTTAACTAGGTAATTCTCGATCCAGGAGAGGAGTTACTTGAACAGGACCAATATGGCATTAGGGTCGTTGGCTCGGTTGGGGGATATGTGCCATTCTCCCGCCTGGTTGAAGATGATGGCCGTTCCCGCAGCTGCAGTGAAATCGGTACACAGGGCAGCCCACGCGACACTGAGAAGCAGAAGGTGTTTCCGCCTCCAGGACCAATTGAGAGGATCGGAGGCATCATCCGTCGGCTGGGGAAGCAGCACCGTCTAAGCCGCACATTAATTAGTATGGGAATGAAAGAGGAAACGAGTCGGCCGTACATGTCCATCAGCGGCAACTTTGAGCGAGAGCTGACCATCCAGGCCCTCAGTGTCCAGAACCAACCCTGCGTCTCTCCGAATGCCGTCTGGAAGGGCCTTGACCATGCCAACTGGCCCGCCTTCTAAGTGAGTCGAGCCTGATTTCTCATCCATTGTCGAACGGGGAAGTAAAGATGAATCTCGTTGAAAATCCCACACACCTGTGGAGTTGCTCTGAACTTCTTGCTGATGGATCGCACCAGGCTCTATAAGTAGTATAAGCGATGAGGACCCGGATCTCGCGGGGATAGTTGAAGGCTTGGGTGCCGTTAGTCTGGCACACTATGCCACATGGAGTCCGGGGGATGTGGAAACCCCGTGGGTGTTCCGCAACAATCCGGGGAAATGAACAAGGTTGGGTGTACTCCGCATTTGCCAAACGAAAGATGGTGATAGTAACGGAATCCCCGAAGGGTGGCCATGGGATCTTTCTGTAATTGCTATGGCAGCGCTTCTCTTTAGAGTAATCATGTCATTGAATGGGCCGGAATCCCCGGTATGTAGAGTGACCGCAACAAAGACCGGTCCCTACGATGATTTCACACGCGAGGTCCTTTTTTTTGTGCCGTTCAAGCTTCCCGTCAGGTATTGTTCTGCCTACCAGTCTAGAAGCCATTGGCTCACACCCCAGCGGAAGACCTGTCATGCTTTGACCTGATGCAGGATACATTTTTTTTTCATATCCATAATTACGCTATGTGCATAGAGACACGGTCGTTTCATTCATAATCAGATATTTTTACTATTCGGTCCGGGGGCAGAGATAAACAGTCTTTCCGTGTCCTTCCAGAGCCAGTCCAGCCGAGGCAGATAAATCCTGGCCCCTTTGTATTCTCAATCTTGTCATCGCCCTTACTCCCTCATGCTGTGCCATCTCGCCGTCGCTCGAAAAGCTTCAGAAGCTCCTTGCCGTAATCGTTGCCGTTGGGTGTTCTCACCAGAGTGTGAATGTGGAACGGCAAGGGCGCTTTGTTGTTCAGGAACACCCCGCTGTGATGATCAAACTCGGCCATGACAACAGGAGAATGAACCTTGTAATAGAAAGCATCTCCATCCCGGCACCCGCCAATCCAGCAGAAATATGTTTCTCCCCAGTGTTGCGAGATTTCCCTCATCTTTGCAGCCAGCGCGTTCTCTGGGAGGTAGCTCAGACTCAAGACTAGTATTCTGCGGACTAAGTCTTGCTGAGATGCTGAGAACTCCGTTACCTTGACGCCCTCGTAGGGAATCACACGGTTGTCCTGAAACGCTCCTCCCAAATGTCGTTGGTCAGCGCGATGGAAGCGCCCCTCGGGGTATTCTGGACCACTCAATTCATCGAATATCCTCACTCGGCTTTGTTGAGCCGTGTCCATTGACTGCATCAGCTTCGACCCCACCACCTCCTGGTCCGTAAAGAGCTCAGTGCCTTCGTAGGGTCCAGCGTCGATGACATTGGGCTCTGCTCCCATAAACACAGGGGATATCACCATCTGTTTCCCAACGACAAATACGTTCAAGTCGAGGTGATGACCATAAAGCTGCCAGCCCCATGGCTCCTTTTCGGAAGGCGTGCCGAAGATGATAAAGTTGTAAGAGTTTCTGTTCAGAACTCGTTCGCCGTTCACGACCTCTCCGAGAAATTGATTGGTGTTCATACACCCGCTTGCCTTCGCATACCCAGATTCGGAGAGGCTTGCCCGCATGAGATGGTGCAGTGCGGTGACCAGTTCTTCTGGAATCTCCTCAAGGCGAAGGCCATGCCTGAACACGTAGATCTCGGGATTGATCCAGCTTCGCCACTCCGGTGCGTCAATGTGTTTACACAGGGCTTGTTTCTGCTCCGGCGTTGCCATGTCGAGTACCTTTCGTGCCGCCTCCACCATCCCCGACGTTGGAGCTCCGAGGTCCTCAGACTCGTTAGCCAGGCGGTAGAGGTTTGGAATAACACAGCCGTCAACAGATATCCCCTTGTAGGGCTCGTTGAGTAGTTGTCCCCATTTTTGCATCCACCCAACGACGAATGGTTCGCTGCAGCGCAGCTTGGCCCATTCGTAAGTGTCGCATCTTGCAAGCTCGATGCTTCTCTGGGAATCTTGTGGGGGAATGTATGCGCGAAATGCCGAGGTTTCCTGCGTTGCTTTCATGTTATCAACTGTCGCTTGGCACTGGCTGAGAACTGGTATGTCGACTAGGCTGGTGCGTGCAATAGAACTGTAGAACAGATGGCTTCCCGCAACTGAGGCCGAAAGTTGTATCTAATATAAAACAAGTAAAGAATGTCATCGACAGCTTCAACCCGACGATAAGAATTTTGGTTACAGCGATATAGACCAGCATATACTCCAAGTCACGGCTTGTTTCAGCGTAACAGCCACTTGAGGACCAGAATCGAAACCATCCGTGGGGCATTACAAAGTACTAGAAGTCGTGCTCCGAGAGTACATGGGGCCAGAGTTGGAATCGACTTCCTCAGCACCAATCAGAGAGCTTCCCCACATAGCCGCCGCGCTCCCCACCAACTTGATCCAATGTGGGGTGCCCACCATGTTTCTCGTTAATTAGCTGAAGTACAACCACAGCCATCTCCTACCCTACACGCCTCGGTTACTCAGTATCCAGCCAGCTCACTCACCCTCTGCAAACCCGTAACTCAGCTCGTGAATTGAAGACGGACAAGATGTTTGACTGGGATGTGGACTCTTTCATGTCCGAATGGGACAAGAAGTACGTGTCTACCAACGTCAAAGTTGGATCACGGAAATATGACAGGAACTTCTTCTTGGGACTTGATTCGAAGCTCGCCACTTTGCACCGAGAGCTTGCGGGCTACAGCCATGCAATCATCGTGCGTTCAGCCGCCCCCAAATAAGATCATTTCTAACTGACCTCTTTCCCAGGCAACTGCATGCTGCGCCGTCGGCCGTGCAGACGTCGTGGGAAGGTTCTTTGACGATGTCACGTTCGATTCGACGCCAGAAGCCTCCGAAAAGGCCTTTCTTTGTCTAAGAGAAGCCATTACTGTCGTTTTTCCGTATGTGGGAATGCCAACTTGCATTCCTGCATGTTATGGAATGATCGGCGTCGTGCAGCGCAAAGGCCCAGCGTACGCCTCAACCAAGGTACTGCGCAAGGAGACGATTGATGAGAACGATGTCAGGAAAGGCCGAGAGTTGCGGTCTCGGATTTACAGTGGAGTTGGAAATTCGGACATCTTCAAGCTGATGGACACATACTTTACTGATCTGTGTAAGTCGGCCGTACTTTGTTCTTGGGCTGTGGCCTTGTCTGACCTTGTCCTATCCAGTCACATGCTCAACTGTTGTCACATGGGGCTATCTGATCTCGAAAGCGAACGAGGAAGTCTTTCAACCGCAGGAATCCCACCTGATTATTGCTGCCTCGATAGCGGCATTGGGGGCTACAAGGCAGACGAAAAGCCACATCAAAGCTACACTGGGCATCGGGAACTCAGTTGCGTGTGTGAAGGACGTGCTGGAAGTTGTCACGAGGATCGCGGAATGGGCAGATCGCCCAATTGCAGGTTTCGATGTTGATGGGCTTTCTCAGGAGATCCAGAACGCCTTGAAGAAGTGACTTCTTTCTAGGTATATCTAACGCCTAACCGCGCGATATGGTAGTAGTTACATCGTAGGGTCATCTTAGGCTGTTTGAATATTCATTGTTACATCTGGATTGCGCAGTGTTGTTCCATTCATAGCGAGGCTGTAAAGAGGTACTTAAAAACGAACTTGATTGTTCTGCGCTCCACGAGTCTCTGCCTTCAGCGAGGCAGATGGTGACGGCAAGACTTGGCTTGTGCGAGCTTGAAAACAGTCTGAACCAGGTTATATCGCCCTAGAACAGACTGGTATAAAGCATGCTGAGGCCCCACATGCACAGGGACGAGTAAAGCCATTTAAAGACGATTGATTCCCGCCAACCTTTTCTGACCTGAGGGGAATTATGTCCAACCAGTTATTATTTACTTCACATTATGACTATGGCTTGGAGCCGATTTATTAAGTTCCTTGACGAGGATGACAACCTTCGTCTTGGTGATGCTTTGGTGGATTCCGCCGAGGACCTTGCAAACCTGCTGCAAGCAGGTACGCTCACAGCCCGTGAGCTGATCGGCGAAGACCTATTCAATGCGAGACCAACAGACAGAGTGCTGCGCGTACAGAAGCTTGTTGGCCCTCTGGACCCAGAAAACGTCCCGATTGTGCGTTGTGTTGGGTTGAACTACGCCAAGCACAGTATGTTTCTTCTCACTGTCTCCCCACGTGCGACCTGACGCCGTGTTAATTCCTTCACTAACGATACCAGTCAAGGAGACAGGGAGGGCCCCGCCACCACATCCATCAATCTTCATCAAACCGTCTCGATCAGTGACAGGATGGGATAGCGGTATTCCCATACCGAAATTAGCACAGAAGGACCAGCTAGATTACGAGGGCGAGCTAGTAGGTGTCACAAGCTGCGTATCTATAGACTTGGCAGTGCTAACCCATCCGAAGGCCATCGTGATAGGCAAGGAGGGCAAAGATATCTCCATTGAGAATGCGCTGGAATACGTGGCAGGATATACCGTTGCAAACGACGTCTCCGCGCGGACTTGGCAAAGAGACCCCAGATACGCAGGCGAAGTCCCTCAGTGGTGTTTCTCCAAAGGCTTCGATTGCTTTGCACCGATGGGCCCGATGATTGTTTCACCAAGCGTGAGTAAACTGACATGGAATGAACGACAGACAGGGTTGACAATGAGAGACAGGTACTTGGGGGAGCCGATAATCTGCTTCTTCAAACAAGAGTAAACGGGGATCTTCGCCAGGAAGCGAGCACAAATGACTTGGTATTCGGAGTGAGAGATATTATTGCATTTGTGAGTCAGGGAACAACTCTCGAGAAGGGGTCGGTTATCCTGACTGGGACGCCGGGCGGTGTGGCTCTGGGGATGAAGCCCCCCAAGTGGTTGACGGATGGTGACGTTGTGGAGGTCTCGATTAGTGGGATTGGCACGGTACGCAATAGGATGGCCTTCCTGTGACGGCTTGCGTAGCGAGATTGAAAGACAAGGTGTCCATGTACGTGGAGGTTAGAATAGTCTGACATGCTACGGGCGCTGTACCGTCATCGTATTGAAGATGCGCTGTGTTAGAACAATTGCATTACTGCCTACCCATGATGATCCCATCTCAGAGTCATGACACAGACAGCTCAGATGTTAGAGAAAGGCATGTCACGCAATTAGGGTAGAATCCTGTCCTGATAATGTCATTATCAGTGCTATACTAAAAGACTACACTCTGTTCCCTTGAGACCTATCGCTCTCTAACGACAAGTAGATGCCCTTACAAGGCTAAGCGGTCACTTCGAGTCGATTGCAAGAACCTGCTTCAAAGCTGATAGCAAAGCCGCTGTCGGGTTCGGGGGACGGTCGGCAGACCGCCAGGCAATGTGCCGGTCCGGCCGAACGAGGATGGCGCCGCGATCACCAACCTCACGTCGACTTCTCCATTCTCCCAGCACATCGTCGTAATCGCAGCGATAGCCAACAAAACGAACATCAAGTTCGATGCCCAGCTCCTGTCCCACCGCTACAGCAGCCGTCTCCCACGGTTTGCCGCCGATGCCCACGATAAGACCGAACCGGCCGTGTTCGAAGATATCCAGCGTTGATATGCGAGCCTTCTCATGCTGCAGCCATGCGTGCGGCACGTAAGCACCTGGGTGCGTCGTCGCCTCGTAGTAGAGCACCGGGTCACGCTGGAGAGTCGGGAATGGGGTCCCGTCGTTAACTACCGCGGACGAGTCCGTGTAGCGATGGCCTAGCTGGACACCGAGAGCGTTCGAGCGTCGATTGCCCAGCTTGACTTGCTCTTCTAGAAATTCACGACGCTCCGCTGCGCCGTCCGCATCAGAGAAGAGCTCTTCCAGCGAGGCAAAGCCGGCTTCCCGCGACTGTCCTCGCTGGAAGCCCAGGGCCTTAGGCAGCGCCGCCATATCGTAGAGCGTCTTGATGGCGTGGTCCACCACCTGCTTGCCAACGGGTTGTCTCTCCTGGTTGTAGGTGTCGAGCAGCGTCTCGCTAGCCTGGCCCTTTAGGACCATCGCCAGCTTCCACGCGAGGTTGTACGCATCCTGCACGCAGGTGTTGCTTCCTAGTCCGCTGGAGGGCGGGTGCCGATGAGCCGCATCGCCTGCAAGAAAGATGCGCCCTATGCGGTACTTGGTCGCCACGACGTTGTTGACCTGCCACTTCGCCTTGTGCTTCACGCGGATGGGTAGTGAGTCGGGTATTCCCAATGTGTTGCGAGCATGCGCGATGACGGCTTCGTCGCTTGTCTCGGGCTCCCCGTCTTCGGCGTTGTATTGGCGGTTCACCACCCACTCGTTCCACGGCTTGACAACGATGCAGGTTCCCGAGCCAACCCAGTACTCGTCTCCTGGCTGGAGCAACCAGTAAATGCACGCCGGACGGTGGGCAACGTACTCAGTAAGGTCCATCTCGAACCAGGAAGTCAGCATGGACATCAGCCCCGGCTCGCCCTGGAACCCGAAGCCAACCTTCTCTGCCACCGTCGAACGAGCTCCGTCTGCGCCGACGGCGTACCGAGCGCGGACTATGTACTCGGCTTGGCTCGTCCGCTCGCGCACTCGAGCCACAACGCCCTCACTCGTCTGGTCGATCTGTAGCAGCTCATGATAGAAGCGCACATCCGCACCCTTCTCGCGCGCGTGAATCAAGAGAACCGGCTCGAGCAGATTCTGCGTGACGTGTAACATCTGGCACGGGCTGGCCTTGGCAAAGTCGGTGAGCTGCTCGTCGCCGCCGCCATAGCAGCTGTAACGCATGATTTCCTGTCCGACAAGGCTGGTGGCCATGACTAGGCTGCCTGTATCTACCATCTGCGTGCCTAGAGCCTTCACGCGATGCTCGATGTCCATGTCTCGGAATACTTCCATGGTCCTCTGGTTCGTGACATGGGCCCGTGGGGCTGGGGCTGTGCCGCTGTGCTTTGCAATGGCGAAGACGCGTATGCCCTGTGCGGCTAGGAGGGCCGTCAACGAGAGGCCAGCTACGCCGGCCCCGACGACGAGCACGTCAGTGTCGATTTCCTGCATTGTTGATATGCGCGGAGCTGATATTGGCGGGTGTAAGTGGAGGATAGCTTGCGGCTGTGATGGACTCAGCTATGTCACAAGAATGATGCTTTGAAGTGTATCGCCGAGAGAGCAATAGCCTGTTCCCGGGATACGCTGGCAGAGTAGATATGAACTGAGACTCACATCGTGACTTACACCTTGATTCGTACACTGCCCTCCTTGAGCCAACCAATGAGGATGTGGCCCCATCATCCCAGGTCCAACGCCATGCTCCCCACATGTACGCATGACTAACCCACAAGTTCATCGTGGGGAAACCCGCCGGAGGTCCAAGTACAGAAATCTGGGTCTCGCACTAGCGGGGGCATCTTGGCCAGTGAGACATTGCTTGAAGCGAGCGATATAGCTTCATTGGGAGGCGAAGAGCTTGCCCTAATTACGTAGCGAGGTATCCTAAGAAATAAGAGTGACGCCCTCCCTCCCATCGTGTGGCACTCTGCTTCGACCGTTACTCAAGGCTTCAGTTGAGTCCACGCGCTGAACAAGTCTTTCAGCTAGACACCTCATCTTGCCATGAAGCAGCAGGGACCTGTCCAAACTGACTGTAATATGTGGTGTCACGGAATCCCCGATGGAAATTCCGGGGATGACGGCCGTGAATGCGGGGTGAACCTTGGCTTGCTTTAGCGTCCTAACCAAGACTCTGAACGGGATGGCTTCTAGCGGCCCTTGTAGAATCCCTCAACTTCGCCAGTGAAATCATCCAAACCGCCTTAGAATTGGTTTCGTGATGCCGAGTCACCGTATCCGCCCTAGGGGAAGACCGAGACAATGCGCGCACTGTCATCGCGTCTTCACCAAAGAGGAACATCTAAGGCGGCATCAGAGATCCCGTATGCTGCTTCGGCCGATGCTAGATCCCGGGATGATGACTAACAGATGCTGCAGACACGGGCGAAAGGCCTTTCAGATGCCAAATATGTGGAAGAAACTACGCGAGAAGGTGTGCCAACTCCATTCTAGCTTCTTCTAAGTGCGTCTAATGGCTAACGCATGAGAACAGTGACGTCCTCTTCCGACATCTTCAAACCCACCCCTCTGGCAAAGCCGACGGCCACCGATCCACAACAACACATGGCGAGGAAGGTGTGAATAGTGAGACTGGATATACGTTGGAAGCTGTAACCGCCGACCAGTTCGACTCTTCGCCAGGTGAACAACAACCGGCTGCGTCTCCCTCCGACGGTATTCCTACGAGCCATCAACAATTGCTACACCCTCGGCCTTTGCTACCGACCGGGCCCTCTCCGACGCTGGCCAATCTCCCTCAGACGTTGATAAACCAGGACTCGATCGACCCGGATACCAGTATGGATATACAGCCTACAACAGCTCAGATTGGAGATGTTGCTCGACATGACGGTCCGACCGAATATTTATTTGGGGATGGGGACTGCATGCACCAGTTAGCTGATTTCCTTCTCGACGACACTCCGCAATCCCCGCCCCAGGCCATGATTCAAAATCAAGCGTCAAAAGGAAGACAACATGGTGAGAGTTGTCAGCAGGATGATCCAGCGGACCATTTACCATTTGACTTTTTTGAGACGCTTGAACCACAGATCGATGTCGAACTGCCATCGGCATTTTACCACGAGCAAAGCCAACAAGATCCGTTTCCGGATGGGGAATTCGATCTGTTTAGCCACAATTTGCTGGAAATGTCGCCGGCCGGAGACCTAGGCACGAACCCCAACGTGATGGATTATCTTGATTGCTTAGAGTTTGGAAAGCCTAACCTATCATTGAAGACGCCTGTTCAAGACAAAGAATCGACCGACAGCACTCCAATGGCCATTTCGGAAGGGCAGGCGCAACTAATTGGGCAACTATGGTCAAAGCAAAAACCGAAGCTTGCAACACGACTCATCCGGCGATTGTGGCAGCAGGTCGTGCACCACAAAGCAGATAACATCTTCACGACTCCACACAATGACAGCCATATCACGCTGAGCAGCCGCAAAACGTCGCGCTGTAGGATTGATGAGGAATGTAGAAGCCGCCTCGTGCGGTATTGCAAAGAACTCGATGGATCTTATGAAACACAATCGGCGCTTCGGCCTTTTCCTGATGGGTCGCCTGACCCTGACAGCAGAGTTCCTGCCATAGAAATTCTCGATTCCAGTCTGGACTTCTTCTTCCACTTCTTCCATCCAATTTTGCCTTTCATGCACAAAAGTACATTTGATGCAACAACTACGCCGAGCTCGCTCTTACTTGCCATGTGCTTGGTTGGCCTATCCTACCTGGATCGGACGGGCACCAGACCCTTTGTCACCCGGTACCTCAAAGTACTGCAATCCTTACGCGACATGTTTTGCTTTGAAGAACCGGGTGCTGATTCCATCCAGAAGTTAATGCAGTCTTGTCTGAACGACTTGACCTCCCAGACGCTTCGTCAGTGTGCGCTGTCCGAGCTACTTGCAACTCTCGCCTCCACATTGATAGTGGTGTATCTTGCCCTTGGCTTTCGGGTACGGACTCTCCAATCATCGTTCGACCGGTTCACTAGGCCAAAAGGCTTGCTGACATGAATAGGATGAGGTTGACGAGTGCCAGGCATACACGCTCTGTGCACAGATGCTGAGTGTAAGTCTCCCGACAGCGACCTGTGTCGGTTTGCCAACTAATTTGTGTCTCATCAGATCACCGACAAGCAGGGTCTATTTGCTGCTAGTCAAGGCGACGACCCAGTTCTGCAACTTCGTCAAGGGCCTTCAGATCCCGAAAGCTTCTGGAACGCCTGGGCTCGCGTCGAGTCTATCAAACGGCAAGTCCCCGTACTACTGTGATAATATTGGAACTAACGAGATGCAGTTTAATCTTTTGCTTTGTGTGGCTTGATATGGCTTATGCCCGTCTGATGGATACCGCGGGAGTCATCGAGATTGACAAGGTGGAATTTCATTTGCCGTGTGAAGATGCTCTCTTTAACAGCTCGACTTCTGCAAGCTTCCTACATGATCTACAACTAGGATCGCGAGTGACGATGCCGCGGATGAATATTCGGAACCTTCACACTACCTCAGTCCCCTCACTCAACGAAACATCGGCTCAACTCTTGCTCCGAGCACTCTACCTCAAGCTCATCGCTGCACGGACAAGACTCTCGGATGAAAAGAGGCAGTTTTCTGATACTGTTTCTGCTAGTCCGGTTGAAGCACTATCTACGGACACTAGCGTCAAGGATGTCATTAAGAGTATCTTACTGCTACCGACTACGCATCCAGTCGTCCTCGAGAGCAAGAATAGGAACAATGCACTGGGCTGGAACTACTTGTGCATTACCCTGACAGCAGACATCGATCTCTTGGAAGTTGCTGCAGGCCGTGAAGGTTTGGAAGCCGCTTCGGCAGCCCTTGTGCACGTTGCCAAGTGGTCACGATCAGCCAGCGCGCGAAGGGCAGTGCTACATGCAGCCCAAGTTTTTGATATTCTGGACTCATCGCGCATCCGCGAGTCACATCTTACCCGGCCAGATCTGGTGTTGTTCGTGTCGGCGCTTGTGATTAGCCAGTACGTCTTAGTAGCTGTCCCCAATGAGGCCTGCCTTGATGCGCCACCGTTTGAGCTTATGCAGAGCATCGACTGGACAGTTGTGAGGAACGAGGGTGTTCTAGCCTCCTCGGAAAAGCTTTTCTCTACGGTGACCACAGATGGCGAACAACACTCGGTTGCATCCAGCGCAGCACGACACTTTATCCAATACGGGGATCCGATATCCTTTGCCGGGGAGCCCCTAAACTACGGAAACGTCACGGCGAGGAAAATGGTCAGGAAGTTTGCCCATTTGATGGATGGTCTTAGTATAAGGAACGGATCTAGCTATTCCCAACTCTTGAAGATGATGTGCGACTCCATGGTTCAGGACACCCAAAGGGACAGGCGAAGCATCTAATTCAGCTACCACAAGGCCAGCAGATGCCTAGTTACTCATACCATGTACGAAAAGGCGGTCTTCCACCGGGGCGAATGTCTTCTCCGCGGGTGCACCAGCTGGAGTTCCGAAGACTAACTGAGCCTTCAACGACCACTGTGGTGAGATGTTCCACTGCCCGACGATCCTTTGGTCGACGACGGGGTTGATGTGTTGCAGATTGCATCCAAGCCCTTCCAAGGACAATGCCGTCCACAGGTTGAAGGCTTGCATGGCGTTGTTGTGTTCGGAGAATTGCAGCAGGTGCCACGTGAATCGCGTGTTCTGAGTTTGGTAGCGACGGATGACGTCCAGGTCTTCAAAAAGGAGGATCTAGCATATAATAAGTCAGAAAATGGGAATGGATGAGAATGGCAGAAATACTCACAGTTCCGTATCCTCCCTGTCGCTGAGACAACTTCTTCTCGTAATCCTTGTACGTGTCCTCGGACATCGTAGCCTTAAAGCACTGCTTTGCTATTTCCCAGAACTTGACGTGCTCATCTCGTAAAAGAACGACTAGGCGAGTTGATTGGCAGTTGAACGAGCTGGGCGTGTGCTTCGTGACCTCCTGGGCTATCTCGACAATCCGGGCGTCGGTTACCGGCGACGTGGCCTCGAGCGAGTAGCAAGTTCGACGGCTTTTGATTTCGGCTAGATACTTGTCGGCCATTGTGTACATTGATCATGTCTTGAAAGGATGAGCCTTGGTAGATGATGATTAATGTGAATAAAGCCAAGTCGCCATCTCCCAGAGTGCCGAGGCCCTGGACTTGTAAGCACCGCCAGGGCCCCACGATTGCGACCGGCCCCATCTCCAGGTCCCCCACATTGTGTCTCCGTCTCCCCACGTTCCCAGTCTGTGGTGGGGAGCCACACAGGCTAAAAGACTGCGCCGTGTTAGCCATACATCTTGCAGGGTCGCACATTCTGCATTAACCGACCTTTCATTGTGAAGCAGTCAATTCTTTACATTGCTACTAGCATCGAGACGATACTTCTTCACGCTATTCATCATGACAAAAACAGCCTTGGTCCTCGGCGCAACCGGCACACAGGGTAAGTACAGCACTTGCTCTCTGGCCCTACCCTTGCTAATCTCTGGAGGCGGATCCGTGGCCAAACTGCTTCTTCAGTATCCAGGAGAGTACCTCGTTAGGTGCCTCACTCGAAACCCAGCGTCGGACAAGGCCAAGGCGTTGGCGGCACTGGGAGCCGACCTGGTCAAAGCCGACCTGACCGTGCCTTCAACCTTGCCACAGGCCTTCAAGGGGGTCTGGGGTGTATTTGCCGTCACCGACTTTTATGATACCGTATGTCTCATCCGTTCCAGATTGTCCAATTCCATTGGACTCACGTGTGGCCCCTTAGGCTGTTCTCGATGACCCCATGAGCGAGGAGAAGCAGGGCGAGCATATCGTTCAAGCAGCAGTAGAAGCCGGAGTCGAGTGTTTCCTGTGGAGCACATTGCCGAGTTCTCGAGAGATCTCTGGTGGCAAGTTTGTCACTCGGCTGTATGAAGGTAGGATACTCTCTGCTCCGGAATGGATGGCCTGAACTGATGCGTTGCAGGAAAACAATCGGTCGACGCGGTGATTCGCAACGCCGGCCTTAAGGGATGTTTCATTCGCACCGGTAACTTCTACGAGAATATGATTCTTCGAAAATACGCCGCTTATGACAAAACTGCCGACGTCATCACAATGACACGTCCCATTATTGGGCCGGATGCTGAACGTGGGTCATCTTCTCACCCTGAATTGGTTTATGTGCTGAATCGTCATAGTCACTTCGCTGTATGTCGAAAAGGACCTCTCAGCCGTCTGCAAGGCTCTCTTTGACCAGTGGGACACCAAGACGGCTACTCTTGACGGCAAATACTTTCTCGCCAGTGGAGCGCGCGAGACAATGGGACAAATTAACGCTGTCCTCGAGAAGGGTATGTAAGCCCTACTCCTAGCTAAAGCCCGTGTGCTGACTTTGCGATAACAGTTTCTGGAAAGAAGGTCGTGTACAAGGTGAAGCCTACATGTGGTATACCAGATCGAGATATTATGCTGCAGCTGTACAACAACGTCGGGATGTATCCTGGTGTAGAGGTTCCCACTCCTGAAGTTTTGGAACTCGGCGTGAAGCTTCATACCGCGGAGGATTTCATCAGGGAGAGACTGCTTCCGCATCTTGGCCTTCAGCCCCAGAATTAGGAGTGTATTTAGATGCTACGCAACGGCTCGAATATCGTAGGAATGACAGGTAGTGTACTGCTTAAGCTCCATCTGCTTCTAGTTACACTACCGCATCTCTGTTGACGACTGAAGCCTACTGTTGACAACCCCAGACTCCACATGTGTGCACGAACGTTGATGACCCAAAAGCAGGTTTTCACAACAAAACCTTTGTAAATATGCCAAAACTACGTCTTCCCTAGCATTTGATGAGGGGCCTCCGGGATACCCATGATACTACCTACAACTCACTACCTGGTCACATATCAGCCCAGTGACACTAAAAGCGTCATTCTTCGGAAATTCCGTCCAGCCCCGAAGCCATAACCAATCCCATGCCAGTCAACCCCTGACAGCGCTTCACTAGCCCGACAATAGCCAGGATCAAATCGCGGGGAAGTGCAGAAGGTTCGTTAAACGCGGGGTTAGGGCCAAGCTAGACCGGTAGAACTCACTAGGGTCGAGGAGCATGGCCACTTGTTTGGTGTTGTCTGTAAGCAAGCAAGCAAGCTGAGGCGGCGTTATGGCTACTCCGGGCCGCTTGGGCGAGCAGCTGCATCGGTACGTCGGAAGACGTCTCAAACCCGTTGGACTATTCACCTCCGCCAAACATCTGCGTCGACCAGCTTCTTCCAGCCTTCTGACGTATCTTGTTTTCACTCCCTCCCGCAGTCGCATTTGAGTACAATGCCCTCCCACGCTCGTGATCGGGTTGCTGGCAACGAGGGCGGTGGTGATGAGACAGATGGCGACAAGCGGGGACAAGAAATCGTCGTTGCCAATACCGACCCTTCGGAGCGACCAGCCAAGAAACCGAGAAGGGGAAGCTACATTTCCAGAGCTTGGTATGTGAAACCCGCACCAGACTGGTCGCTGTTCGTTGAGCATCATCATTGATCGATCCGGATGCTACAGTATCTCTTGCCAGCAGAGGAAAATAAAGGTCAGTTCGTCGAATTAACGTTCTGCATTCAATCCATCGCTTGTGGATGCTAAATTACCAAATCACCGGAAGTGCGACGCTGGAGATCCTTGCGCACAATGCGTAGCGAAGAAGCGAACTTGCGTGTCAAGTCGTAGACCACCCACACAGCAAGCTCAACAATGCTCGGAAACCGAGACAACCAGCTCTCTTCGAGGCTCTGCTGATAGGTGAGGTCTCTGCGTCGGACATCTTGAGCAGACCGGCTCATGCATCTCAATCACTTAGTCCCGTAAATCACGAGGTTCTAGGCCGCCTGGCCGAAGTCGAACGTCACCTGCAGCTGCTTCGAGCATCGACCCCTTACTCGTACTCGCTCTTGCAAAGAACCCAGAGATGTCCGCCAACGCGCATATCTGTCGACGGCCAACCCAAATCCGCCTCGGCCGAACTCATCAGCGCCCTAGAAACAGATGGTCAAACATTTGCCGGAGAATTGTCCATGACACCTCCCCTAGATGATGAAGACGAGTCCATGGACTGTTCAAACACGGCATCTTACGGAATGCTTCCTGAGTATCCCTCTCCAGGATCTTCACTCCACCATCCGACAACCCGACGAGTGAGAGGCTGGCTGGAGAGTATCCTCGCACAACACGGCGTCGTTGCAGATGAGCAGCAATGGCGATATGACCTGCAGCACTTTATGGAGGAGGTTCATCCCTTCTACGCTTGTCTCCATCCACCCAAAGTATGGGAAACCTTTAACGACATGTGGGAGTACTCTGCGCTTTGGTCCGTAACCGATGCTGCAGGACGTGAGCGCCAGCGCCTGTCTCTGGCATTGGTCTTCTTTTGCCTAGCTCTCGGAAGATGCGGTATGCCATTGACTATGCCTGATGCCAGTGCAGCCTACTCATCTGGTTGGGGCTTGTACAGTGTTGGGATGACCCTACTTCAGGGGGGGATGGAGACGAGTAGCATGGCCACAAAATCGTTGCTCATGCCCCAAGCCTTGGTTATCAGGGTAAGTTCATTAGAAGCTTCTACAGTGAAGCAGTGATCAAAGAATACACGCTTATCTCGTCTAGGTCGTGTACCTGTTCCGTCTCGATGCGAATCAACAGGCCGCCCGAGTCCTGGCACTCATCGTCTCGATGGCGCATACAATTGGGATGCACCGCCAGAGCACCATGGACACCATGCCAGCCTTCCATAACCAGCTGTACTGTCGCACGTGGTGGGTTATCTACATGCTGGATCGTCGCATAGCAATCGAGTCCGGCAAGCCATACCTTATCCAGGACTGCAATGTGGATACTGCCATGCCGATCGACCTTGGCGAAGAATGGATGACGCGATTCGCGACAAGGAGCGAAACAGTCGCAGACTTACAGCACGACATTGCGGCTGAGCTTGCGAGAGACCGGCCGCCCTCTCATGTTCCCTACACAGTAAGTATGATCCGGTACTCCCGTGTGGCGGGCAAAGCATGGGATGTCTTGTACGGCGTCAAGTCATCAAACACGCCCATGTCTGCTATAGTCGAACACTTGGATACAGTGCTCTCCAAACTGCTGGACACCGCTCCAAGGGACTTGAAGTATCCCCCAGAAGCACCAAGCGAAACCTTTTCAGGAATGAGTCTACGATGGAAGGTTAAACAAAGCCTGGTTTTGTTCACGGTGAGCGCCGTCCCAGTGGCCCTAATCAGTCATATTTGATTGTATGGTGGGCTAACGCTTTATATAGTGCTGCACGTATCTCCGGCTTTTAATCAGGAGGCCCTTCGTCGGCGGCTCTAGAGGATCAAACCTCACGGATGATGACGAGTTCGAGCCTGCAACAGTGTCGGCTAGCTTGGCTGCAAGGATTCTTAAAACACATCAGAGTATAAAAGACGATGGTCTAAAGTATAGCTTCGCCTTGAGTCACTATGTTACTAGCTGCACCATGGTTATGCTGGGCCAGGTCTCAAGGGAGCCAAGCTTGGAAAGGAGATACGGCGACCTCATTCAAGCAGCTACCCGATCTCTGAGATTATACTGCCACAGAAATTGGGTCTCTGGGAAGATGACACGTCTGGTATCGAGGCTCAGCCAGCTCGTCCAGAGAACTCTCGCGAACAACGCATCTGACAACCGCAGTCGGCATAGCCCGGCAGGTTTGCGACAAGACTGGGGCTTGGAAACGCAGCTTACGCCTCAAGCAGAAGATCGGGACTCGTGTCAGATTCAACATAACACCAGAACTTCGATCCTTGAAACCAGTGACGGCAATGACCTGTCCATTGATGTCAACAGCGGTGCACGAAGAGATCAATGGTCAGATAGCTTTGCCTATGGCAATGCGACCGAGGCACTGTCCGCAAATGCACAGAGGAATGAGCTTCTGGGCAATTCTTGGATGACGGGGCCAAGTACCGGTGTTCAAAATGACTGGGTCATCTCAGACCTCAGCTTCGAAGCCATTGTTGGCGGTGGCGATGAGTCCAATGCACCTGAACTTTCGAGAATATCGGAGAATGAGAGACCGGGAACTGAACTGGCGGGTAATTCGATATCGAACCAGAGTTTTGATGAGTCGAAGCTGAGCGCCTTGGGATTGAACGGCGTGGTGGATCTTGATATGGACGTTGATCTGTCCATTATGAATCTCTGGGATACCTCGCCGATGTTGAATCTTGACACGTTGGGATGAGATATTTCATGAATTTTGACGGTGATTTAATACCGGGCATGTAATTCATGTATCACCTGTTGAATCTTAGCTCGTTTCTCATCTGAACATTTCCTGTCACTGCGACAATCCATGGCTTATGTCGTCAAGGCAGACTGTGAATCCCTATGAAGTCAGGATGGAGTTGTATGCTGCGTTCTTTTTCCCTGATATAGCGCAACGGACGCTTTTCCCGAGGAATGTATGTAAAATTCAACCATGTCTTTCCAATATCTCATCTTCGAAGAGTGACATCGGCTCAAGGGTATGACGAAATCATCAAAAGTCCGTCGGAAATATCCTCTCCATTCCGTACCTTACCTGTCTCCACCAGCTCCTGAAGGTCATGCCACGGCACTTCACGGGGTTTCCGTGTATTTGCTCCGTATAGGGTTGTTGGAGTTCGGAAGCTGTCACGGGTTCCGACAACAACCCGCAAGCCTCGCCTTCCACCGAAGGATTCTCCGACACCGCTGAGAAGCATGGGTCTAGGCTCCAGGTACTAAATACTAACTGAGGCTTCTTTTGGAGTTAAGGTCTACTTTTTAGAACCCAACCAAGCGAAGATATCTTGTACAGTTTAAATTCAATCGCAATCATGGTGCCACCACGCGGAAAAGTCGCTTTCGTCGCAGGCGTAAACGGAATCACCGGTAATGCTCTTGTTGAGCATCTGATTCGACGACCCGCGTCTGAATGGTTATTATTCCCACCTGCGGTTCTTATTCTAATTCATCACTGACTAAATGGGGCAAAACAGGTCCAAGATAATCATCACATCGAGAAGACGCATGTCACAGATCTTTTGGCAAGACTCACGAGTCACATTCATCCCTCTTGACTTCTTAAACCCCGCCGACGAGCTTATTGAGGCCATGAAGCCTCTGTGCCACGACGTAACTCACGCATTCTTTGCCTCATACGTGCATGAGGCGGACTTTTCCAAGTTGATAAACTGCAATGTGCCACTGTTCACCAACTTCCTCACGGCGCTTGATACGGTTGCGAGAGAAAGCCTGCAGCGAGTATGCCTCCATACCGGTGGAAAGGTTTGCAAAGTCCATTCTTCGGCCAGTGGTCTTATGGAAATCTGACAGACATTAGCACTACGGCGCCCATCTTGGACCGACCGAGGCCCCGCTTCATGAAGAGATGCCACGATACGAAGATCACGGAGAGAACTTTTACTACCAGCAAGAGGATTTCATGTTTGATCTGGCGGCCAAACGCACCTGGACCTGGAATGTGATCAGGCCTGATGCCATCATTGGCTTTACGCCCGCAGGTTCGTTCCTCGCTCTTCGGTCCGCCTGGAGCATGAATATCCCGTGTCATTTCTGACATGTATAATAGGGAACGGCATGTCACTGGCCTTAACACTGGCCATTTACATGCTCTGCTGCCGAGAGATGGGCCAAGTCCCAGTCTTCCCTGGCAACAAATTGTTCTACTCTACTGCCGACGACAGCTCCTATGCGCCAAGCATCGCAGATATGGCCGTCTGGGCTGCGACTGACGAACATGCAAAGAATGAGGCTTTCAATCACGTAAACGGTGACACCATTGTTTGGAAGTACTTCTGGCCTAGACTTGGAAGATACTTTGGTATTGATGTGAGCCGGTTCATCTAAAATTCACTGAATCTCTGTCTCCGTTTGCTAATAATCACACTCTAAGATCCCAGAACAGCTCGAGTGGGACGCATATGGAGAAAGCGAGCAAATGTCCAACAACTTCAAAATGCAGGACTGGGCCAAGGACAAGAAGCACATCTGGGAGAAAGTAGTAGCCAAGCATGGTGGAAGTGCCGAAGCGTTTGACTGGGGCACATGGCAGTTCGTTGACTGGGCTCTGGGAAAGGCCTGGTCAACGCTATCGTCTGTCAACAAGGCCCGCAAGTTCGGTTGGATGAGGTCTGATGATACTTACGATACGTACGTCGAGACTTTCCGCGCTTTTGAGAATGCGGGTATTCTGCCACTCTGCAGCGTTGGAAATGGAGCCAAGGCGCACCAGAAGCCAGTTATTCTT
Organism: Neonectria punicea; assembly: GCA_037954315.1. Classification (NCBI taxonomy): domain Eukaryota; kingdom Fungi; phylum Ascomycota; class Sordariomycetes; order Hypocreales; family Nectriaceae; genus Neonectria; species Neonectria punicea. The sequence goes on along the minus strand of JAZAVJ010000027.1, from coordinate 165,016 downwards.
ACGCCAAACCCGGGAGACGCGGCGGTGATCAGGCAGGGGAAGATCAAAACGATCGAACGGGCCAAATTGGAGAATAGGGCTCTGCAGAATGGTAACATTCGGAACGGAACTTACCATTGCACCGAGCAGAACGGCACCGAGCAAAAGGGCACCGAACAGAATGGCGCCGAACAGAATGGCATCCAGCAGAGTGATGTTAGCCAGAATGACACCGAGCAGAACGGCATCGAGCAGAATGGCATTGAGCAGGATGGCATTGACAAGCATGAGCTAAAGGCCCTAGCGTAGAACTTGTGATGAAGGCCTGATACGGTTGGAACACGTCTCATATATTATCTCTTGCATATCATTACACGCGTCTTTCGAGAATTCAATTGTGGGTTTATTATACTTTACGATGGATTAAGGTGCATTGAGGCTCTTGGTCACTATTGCATGGCATACTAGGCCAAACGATCGAGATCACCGGGCCTTTACACAAGGATCATCGTGAATGAGTAGCTGCTCCCTACCCATAATACAATTGTGTCAAAAACTGCAATTTGAAGCGATTCAACAACGGCTAAGCATTTGAAGTCCGTGTGTGGGTTTCGGCGCCCTTCTTTTCTGCATCGATCATCCTGTTCCCAGACTGAGAGAGTGAGGTTCCCTTCCCTAGATTACTCGCGCTGGCTGGGGATGGCGTCCTAGTCCAAACGGCAGATCAATTCAACGCAATAAAACGAAATCAGACGAGGAACGGCCTTACGTTACTCACGATGAACAAAGCTCGAGAAAACTCAGCACAACCGAAATTCGGGGCCTCTTCGCGCAGCAGCACATTAGCTCAAACTCGGCGGAAATTCCGTTATGGCTCCGGAGAATCAAAAGTCCCCGCCACGCTCCATCGGGTGCTAAGACAGATCTTCGAGGCAGCTTGTGCGAATCCTTCCTGCTCCCAAACCATCCAGACGATGTACGAGCAACGCGAAGTCTAACCGCAACATCAATGGCCACTCATCTCCCAAAGGGGCTTGGAGGCTCGTAAACTTCTTCCTCTCTTGAACATGTGGTGCAGAAATGATGCTGTCTTCCCGAAAAGACTCGAGGCGCCCGAACGGAGTTTCGGGGTTTCCGGGCCTTCGCCGGTACCACCGACATGCACATGGTGATATGGTTTGGAGCAACAGACGGCAAGCTTATACAAATGACATTGATTCATTGCACTTCCTGAGTAGCGAGAACTGGTCTCTAATTCCTAAACATTGATTGGCAGGTTTCTATTATCCAGCTATGATCCTTGAGCATCTTATCCCCTACTCTTTTCCCGGCGCAGTACTGCTGTTGCTTGCTGGCGTTCTGCTTCGTCTCGTCGTGAACAAATACGGCCGAAGATTGAACCGGGTACCGGGCCCATGGCTTGCAGGCTTCACGGACATATGGAGACTTTTTATCGCCCGAGGGCGTCGAGCCCAAGAGGTGCACATCGACTTGCATGAACGATACGGCCCCGTCGTTCGGCTAGGTCCTCGAGCCGTGTCAGTGGCAGATTCGGAGGCGATAAAAATTATATACAGCCCGAGCGCGGGATTTCGAAAGGTCTGCAATAAGCTGTGCCATTGAAGTCATAGTGAAACTCAATACTAACAATGTGCGTCTAGACGAGCTTCTACCCAGTCCAACAGGCCCTCGCCAAGGGCAGAATACTGGAGACCATGTTTAATACCGCGAACGAGAAATACCATGCAACACTTCGTCGGTCGGTATCGAATGCTTACGCAATGAGCACGCTGGTGAACTTTGAGCCATTTGTCGATTCAACCACGACCGAATTCCTCAAGCAGCTGAAGCTTCGGTACGCAAACCAAGTGGGGAATGAGGGTGTTTGTGATTTAGGAGCTTGGCTGCAGTATTACGCTTTCGATGTGATTGGGGAGTTAACCTACTCAAAGAGATTAGGCTTCGTGGAGAAGGGTTTTGACATTGGGAATATAATCCGAGACCTGGAAGCCTTCTTGGACTATGTGTCATGGGTAAGCCTGTTCTTTACTTTGCTCCGATCTTCAGTCACAGCCAGCTCACTGATTCCACGACAGGTCGGTCAAATTCCTTTTCTCGACCTCTTACTCAAGAAGAATCCGGTCAAAATTTGGATGGCAAAGCACGGTCTGCTCAACGCAAGTAATCCAGTCGCAGAGTTCGCCAAAAGCCACATTGCTGAACGTCAACGCGAAGAGGAGTCTGGTGAGGCAAAAGCAGTCCCAAGAAGAGACTTCTTGAACCGCTTCAAGGAAGCCCGAGCCAAGAACCCTGATTTTATAACTGAGCAGCTTGTCTTAGCCCTTACGGTTGCAAACATGTTTGCAGGCTCCGATACAACCGGGATAACGATGCGAGCTGTTTTCTACTTCCTGTTGAAGAGCCCTCCGACCATGGAAAAGTTGCTCAAGGAGCTTTCTGAACAAAGCAAGGCCGGAAGGTTCGCGAGAGATGACGCCCTTGTGCAGTGGGACGAAGTCAGAACGCTCCCGTACCTCGGCGCCGTCATCAACGAAGCTCTACGCTGCCATCCTGCTGTCGGACTTACACTTGAGAGGCTTGTTCCGGCCAACGGAGTTACCATATCAGGCTATTTCTTGCCCGGCGGCACGATCGTTGGCTGCTCAGCATGGGTGCTTCATCGAGACAAAGAAACATTCGGCTCTGACGCATCGGAATTCCGCCCTGAAAGATGGATTGAAGCCAGTCCAGAACAAAGACAGAAGATGAACAATACCTTGTTCTCATTCGGTGCAGGAGCTAGGACCTGCATCGGCAAGAACATCTCCTTGCTCGAGCTTTACAAGCTTGTGCCAGCTGTGCTGCGGACATTCGAGGTCAGTACTTCATGAAGCTGTGCAACATAGAGACTAATGGTTTTCGATTTTTAGATTGAGCTGGTGGATCCAGAGTCTACCTGGGAGCTACACAATGCGTGGTTTGTCAGACAGAAGGGTTTTAATGTCCGGCTTAAGGAAAGGGAGAAGATTGTTTGAAAAAGTAAAAGCGCGAGAGACGAACATACCCTAGTCGTAGAGGGTTGGAAAAAGGCGTGGGTATTGGGTGAGCCGAGGCCATCGATACATATTGTGGTATTAATAATGAATGCTCTGGTCCACAGCATGGTTATTGTTCTTATTCCATCCTCCTCCAGTCAGAAAGCAACCGTTCCACTGTTGTCTTATCGACTGCTAGGTTTTAATGAGATGGTAAAAATGCATATCTAAACTCAAGATCAAAAAAGCTCCGTCTCTTACGAACAAGTCAGCACTCAACGTAGAGCGTATATAGAAGCCGATCTGGTTTGAACAGGAGGTAATTAGGGCAAACCTAGCATTGTGCTTTTCTGTAATAAAACTCCGGTGTGGATTCGCTATACTGTATTGACTGCAGACTTGAACGCGCGGTATTAGAATAATAGAATAACTCGGGGAGTTCGTGTCTGATCTAAGATCGATGCTCAGTCTCCCGTTCATTGTGTCTGAGCCCCGTACAAGCCTTCTCGCAACATCATTGTCGATGCTAATTCTCTTGGGTACGCTGAAGTACTGGATCCACCCAGTCCCAAACGTCCGACATAATGGATTCAACAACGCCATTCCAAATAGCACGAGAAACCACCACAGCAGAAGCCCGGACTCGGGCAAATACATCGTAAAGGACTGTCGTCGCTGTGCATTTGACTTCCCCCCATATCGATCCCATGCAACCGCGAATAAGACTGACGTGGTTAACAAGTGCCCCTTGCCGAATGACGCCCAGTTGTGCTTCCAAACCAGCTGTGTAGTCCATTTTGACGACGAACTTTCCCTCGCGGTGTGTGATACCGACAGGCGTATTTCCTGGAGTGCTTTTCGTTGTTAGTAGTGAGAGTTGTTGTAGGGTAGGTTTCGTTTGCGGCGTGGCAAGTATGCAGTGTCAGGCCTTTTGTTCTCGGCGTTTTAGTAAGATTAGTCTATTAGGACAGCATGTAGTGGTCCTGAGAGATGGAAGCATGATATAACTCTCATGTGTTGTCTTTCGGGGACTCAAGTGTACTCTTGCGTGCCTATTATTCTATAGATACCAGACCAGACTAAACTTGGTGGTTAATCTGCTCCAACCCTCTCTCATATACAGACTGCTGTCCAATTCAAGACCCTTCACAATAAGCCTGCCCAGTCGTGAGGGGAATCTCCCTGCCGTTCTTTTCATGCAGCCTTGCACTCAAAGCGTGGGGAATGGACGATTGAGCCTCAGAAAAATAGCGCGTCGCATCGTAAAGCTTTGTAGGCAGCCTCATTTAAATATCTTTAATCCATGCGTTAGACTAATAGATAGAGTCAATTCCTGAAGAAGTTTCTTATCAAGCACCCCACTCCATCTGCTTCCAGTCATCCGCCCCGCTTTGATCCAAATCCGTCGCACGTCATCGGCGATAGCAGCACGCGAGCGCGATGCTTACCAACCAAAACCGCGGGGAAGCATTTGCCGAGATGAATGATTTGACGCGAACTTGGAGTCGTCATCAGAGCCAGAGCGCTGCGACACCAAGCCCAGCATGACGCTCGAAACCGACAGAGAAAGCCCTCGGGGGACTACCGAGCACACTCCGCTGCTTGGAGATCAGCTGCCGCCTCAGAGTGAAGATGCACAGTCCGAGGCGTCCGAGACTACCCCCGAGAAGCGACCCAGGAGCTGGTATGCCTGGCGCATATTCTGGGCTGTACTCGGAGCCATTGTCATTGGCGTCTTTGTCAAAGGATGGATAGATGCCGATGAGACCGAGGTTTGTTATCGCGCCGCCTCGTTTTCATTCCTCGTGGATTAACCCGTCGTGCAGTTCGATCTCAAAGCCGCCCTCAAACGAGCCCTCGGCGGCGGTCTAAGTGGCGCTGCGGCTATGCTTCTCCAGGTCTTGTTGCTCATGGTATTTATATCTTAGTTGTTTGCCCTAACCGATGCTGAGCGGTACGCAGCCGATTCGCACCATCATGAACTATCAGTACCGCCATGGCACGCAGTTCACCAGCACTATACGGACACTTTACGAGGAAGGTGGCATTCGACGGTACTACCAAGGCATCGCGCCTGCTCTTATCCAAGGCACACTCTATGAAAAAATTATTCTGTGTCGCGTTCGTGAGCTGACGCTATCCAGGCCCCGTTTCGAGATTCGGTGACACTGCGGCAAACGCTGGCATTCTTGCATTGCTTCAATCAAACCCCTACCTGAACAAACTTCCATCACCAATCAAGACCATCTTCGCTTCTCTCTGGTAAGGCTCTCACCCCTCAAGTACCTAACCACGGTTGCTTACTGAGAGATTCAAGTGCGGCGTGCTTCCGAATGATCCTCACTCCGATTGATACGCTCAAAACCACACTTCAAGCACAGGGAGCCCGCGGCACAGCAATTCTGCGCCGACGCATCAAGACGAACGGCATTGGGAGCTTGTGGTGGGGTGCGTTAGCTACCGCTGCTGCCACGTTCGTTGGCCATTATCCCTGGTTTGCAACAGTAAGTCTCGAGATGCACGCATTGATACGAACAGTATTGACTTTGCACATCCAGTACAACTATTTATCCGAGATTCTCACTGAGCCGCCAAAGCATCCCCTATTCTGGTGGCTCCTGCGTCTGGCTTTCATCGGCTTCTGTGCCTCGGTCGTCTCCGACTCCATCTCCAACTCGTTGCGAGTTGTCAAGACTTACCGACAAGTCAATGACACTAAGGTGTCTTATAGTAAGCAGCAGAGGACTGCATACTTTACTTGTGGAGGCTAATTACATACTTGCAGTGGAAGTTGCAACATTGATTGTTCGGGAGGAGGGAATCTTCGGGCTGCTGGGACGTGGCTTAAAAACACGCATCTTAGCCAACGGACTCCAAGGGCTGCTCTTCTCCATCTTGTGGAAACTATTCCTAGACCTGTAAGTTGACCCCTTCACTACTCATCACTTCCTTGGCTGACAAGCAACCTCTAGATGGGAGAAGCACACGGGTTCTTGATACACCAATCTCACCGCCCTCAATCCCCCCGACTGGTTTACTTCATTATAGCACTGGGACACCCGCCACGAAACGTGGGCACAGAGTGGAAATTGGATAAGCGAGAAGGTTCTCTGGTGAAATGCCAAGATGGCGATGATATATCAAGGAAGCGAAATGGCCCCCTTCAGGGAGGGCCCAATTTCGTTACGACATGTATTTGAAGTGGGACGGCGTGTGGTTGCAAGTGTCCGAACAGTACTAGATAAGTCTCCGCGAGACTACTCCTGACAGGTTGTCCTGTTCCTCATCGGTAATCCTAAATGGAGAGGCGTGTTATAACACTGCCTATAAAGTAGCTTGTTGTCACTTCCCGCCATGTCCCATATTCATCCTCTCTATTTGAAAGACTCGCGCTGCATTCTAAGCTCAATTCTTGACCTTCTACCAACGATGGCTCACAAACTTTGGGTTCTCAATGGTGGTGCTGCACCACGACGAGTAGTCATACATAGCGTCGAACGAAACTTCCCGAAAGGCTTCCTTGATATCATTCCGGCAACAATCGCCGGTCCAGGTGCTCCTGCAATAGCCCCCGGCAAGCCAGCAGGCCCTGTTCCTCTTCTCGCCAATTGCAGACACCGCAGATCCCGGAGGTCCGTTTCTCGTCAGGACAAAAGATGATGCTACGGAAGTAACGGCGGCGGATTGCGCACTGTTTGCGGTTCTGCAATATGCCTCCGGTCTGTGGGGGCTGAAGTCGGTGGAGGACCATCCAAGGCTGCAGTTGTTCTACAACGCCTTCGAGTCAAGGCAAAGTGCCGCAGGGCCTGAGAACACATGGCCTGAGGAGATGACTGCGATGACAAGGAAGTTCATCGAATACTGATGCTTACTCTTTGCAAAAACGCGAAAAGGATAAGCCACCTCAAGAGGGAGAATAGTCAATCCTGAGTGTGACATTGATACTATGATCAAGGCTCGGCGTAACCATTCATGTGTAAATAACTGAGCTATCATACGCAGCTCGTCTTGACAATCAAGTTTTTAGCTCACTTACCTTTTTGTTACTCTCAAGCAGTCCTTTCAGTTAAAGAAGCGAACAAGTCAGGATTGGAGGCCAATTGACTGAAGAACAGACAAACCGTGCTTCCGGGAATCAACCTCGGATAAAGGTATCGCGATTAATGGTTTTCTATCATGTTTTACTACCAACGAATTAATTCTTGGATGCTTATAACCCATTTCGGCATGGCGCTGTACCGAGGCTCCGAGACTGGAGCTTCGCCCACGATCTTCCATGTTGATTGGCCACTGGCATATCGGATGAGCGTTACTGCTCCCAGGATCAGATGTCAGCTGTGTAGATACAGACCAAAGAACCCCTAGCCTTCCTAATCGAACAATTACCCCGCCCGCCTGCAACCCTGACCGCCACTTCGATCAGGCCATCGATATGGGGCGTCCCGTTTCCCCTCAGCTCCTTCATCTACAAATCCCAAGGCGGAACAGGATCGATCTTTTCGGGCAGCTCAGCTGGCCCAACTGCCAACCGTCCTTTTTTCATCAACTTGAACCAACAGAACGTTACATTATGGCGGATCAATCTGAGACAGCAGCGGCCAATAGTGGCTCTCTGCATCCGCCAGAAGCTGCTCCTTCCCCTCGCCCTCAGTCCGAGTTGGTCGCTGGTGATGTCACGGAGGTGGGTGAAGAGATCTAGAATAAATTGATTCTTCTTATTGAGTATCCTTAGGGTGAAACCAATAGCACTGATGGCGACTCCGCGCTTGGTTATGACGCGTATGTGCCCCTGTCCTCGTATACCGTGCAAACGCTCACGACCTCGGTAGTAACAGCTCCACTGCGTCTATAACGTCGAGTATCCTCGAGTACCGAATTATCCAAGGTCGCACCTTCCACAGTGACAAGTATAACACCGAGTACTTCACGCCAAACGACGAGCAGCAGAGTGAATCAGTGGACATCACGTAATGAACCTGCATGAAACAGGATAGCTGCAACTACTGAGATCTGACCAGTCACCATTACCTTACACTGCTTCTGGGCGGAAAGCTGTTCCTGGCGCCGATCAAAGATGACGTCGAGGTTAGAATGACCAACAAGTTATTATTTTTGTCGCTGACCTGGGGTAGAAAGTTCTTGATATAGGCACGGGCACAGGTGAGCCATACGAATGCCGACAAGCAACTTGAGATACTGATACGTCGTAGGATCATGGGCAATGTAGCAACCCTTTACCATAGATGCATCTTTTCTGATTACTTACAATCACATCACAGCGACTTTGCCGACGAGTATCCCAATGCCGAGGTCACAGGAACAGACCTATCACCCATCCAACCAGCCTGGGTCCCCCCAAACGTCAAGTTCGAACTCGACGATGCCACACTGAGCTGGAGCTGGCCCGAAAACACCTTCGACTTCGTGCACCTGCGCTACCTCTTTGGCGCCATTGCCGACTGGGGCGCACTGTTCAAGGAGGCATATATCTGCGCCAAGCCGGGTGCTTGGATCCAATCCTGCGAGATCGATCCTGCGATCGAGAGCGACGACGGGACTGTTGATGGCAATACTTCGATTGAGACGTGGAACGCCTTGTATCGGGAGGGTGGCAAGGCGTCTGGTCGGAGCTTTACCGTTGTGAAGGAAGATCTGCAAGTGAAGGCGATGCACGAGGCGGGATTTGTTGATGTCAAGCATGTTGATTACAAGGTATGCTGTGATGTGAATTGAAAGGAAACACGCTTGCTGACGTTGGTAGGTTCCCGTTGGAGGTTGGCCCAAGAATCCCAAGATTCGCGAAGTGGGACAGTATCTGAAGCTGACGATGGAGAATGACTTGGAAGGTGAGTAGCATCCAGAGATTTCATCCCTCCAATTGCTTTCTCCGTGAAACGCCTTGCATCCTTTTGACTAATGGATTCCAGGCTACACTTTGATGTTATGGCACAACGTTCTGGACTGGCCAAAGGACGAGTACCAGATCTTCCTTATGGGCATGCGGAAGGTACTCAAGAGTAGGCATATTCACGGGTACATGTACGCGCGCTATGTGTATGGACGTAAGCCTGAAGAGGGTGAAGTCCCGGTAGCGTAGGGTTCGAGGGTGGACATAATGGGAGGGAGGTAATTTATGACCCCGGGATCGACATTCTTGATCAGTCTGACGGGCGCTCTAGTCAAGCGCATGAGTTCAATTACAAATGACGTGACGCTCTTATGACAAAGGTTCCTTGTGATGTCGGCACTTTAATGTGACGTCTCAGTCAAATGCCACGGCAAAGAAGCTTACAGCTCGGGAAGGATCTACAGTCGCCTAGTTAAGATGCTCCCATTTGGGCGTTTTTACCTTCACGACAACTGGCGAATGCATGGCTATCTGATAGAGTCTTTCAGCTTCTCATATTCTAGAATGTCATATTTCTGTTACGCTAGATGAAATGTGCGGTGCCTTTGTCTAAACACGATACATTGCGCGCGTCGACTTACTGTGGAATGTAAAGGACAATGAATCTCGCGCATGGCCTTTAAGGCTCTGAACTCCATTTCTCCACACAACCTCGCTCCCAGGCTGGCATATGATGTTCCTCTTTCAAGCCCTCTAACACACGGCGCAACGCTGCACAATGTGCTGCGCCCAGTCAGCTAGGTCAAAGTGTAGAGGCTGTGCTACGGTGGTGTTGCAATTTGCAGAGGGTGTGGCGGATGAGAGGGTCAAGCCGGAGCGACCGAAGTACCTAACCATTCAAATGCAGCCGATCCAGCCCTGTCAAGGACATCAGATGACTTAAAGGGTGCGTCAAGCACTGATTGGCACTTCAACCTTCTTCGACTGCGCCATGCCTTTTGGTTCCTCTCAATGTACCTTGTCAGCTCAAAGCCTGGACATAAAGTGTGTGAGGCCTCACATGGAATTAAGGTGCACCTTATGCAAAGGCGACCTACCTCAAACCAAAAAGCCATCCCTATAGTTCAGCTTCTCAAAATAGCACCTCTTGAGGCAGTACTTTGTGCCTATTCATACAATTGTTCATACACTTCAGTCCGTTGTTCGCTCGAAGCAGTGACTCGACTGGGCGGTCGGGCTTGGCAGAACCAGGCAGACCCCACTTTTGCATGACTGTATTTAGGACCTTGAATTCCCTCTCGCTGGCCTCACTTCGACGCACGACTCATACGCGTCTCAGTCTCCGTCTCCGATTAACTAGCTCATTGACACTCGACACCTAGAATTCTCACCACAACATCGCGAAATTTCCCTCAGCATAACCTAAGGACCTTCTTGGCTTACCCGGTGGACAACCCAGCTCTTACACTTGCCAGATCCACTCGCTAGTTGACTAACCACTTTTCTCCCTGTCATTCTACAACTCGCTTCATCTCGACACAAGGCGGAGAGCATGGAAGCTCCCGAATCCATCCCGGTCACGGAGGTTCCAACAACCTCTCTACACTCGCATCACAAGGGACTCCTGGGTGGTTCCATTGGCTGGCTTTTCGCCCGTCTCGTGCCCCTGGCACACTCCAGCCTTTTCCCTGGCAATGCTGGCGATATTGACTACAAGCGACTAGGACGAGGACGAACCGAAATTCAAGCCCATCACCAGAGCGTAACAAGCAAGGTCGAGAGCAAAGTCGGCATCCATGACTACGGGGGCGGAGAGGAAGACTTCATCGTCGTTCTCGCCCATGGCAACACTCGCCCAACCCGGTACTTGAGGGAGCTCATCGAATCGCTCCAAAGCTGCAACATCAAAGTCGTGGGGCGTGACTTTGTCGGGTATGACTTGAGCTCTCAAGTGCCCTTTGCCGACGGGGCTCTCGAGATCGCAGCGCATGCCAACGACGAGGCAGTCCTCGACTACCTGGAAGAAAAGTACCCCAACGCCAAGTTCATTCTATGCGGCCGTTCAATCGGAACCTTCTTCTGGGCAGGCCAGCTACACCGACCCAGCGTCGTCGGAGCAATCGGCATCGTCCCTTTCGCAAAAGCCACAGCAGTGATCCAGAACTACGTGAGAACCGTCTTTCCGTGGCCATTTCATCATGCTGTCCCGACTCAAACGGTTGTCGGTACAGCGTTCCCTCGAGACTACGTTTCGGCCAAGATGCCTGAATGCACCACCAAGGGGTTTGCCATTGAAGATTTTCCTTCCGATGTGTCTGGGAAAAGAGTGGCGCTCTTTCCGGCTTCCGTTGATGAACTGGTTCCCAAGTCTGAGGTCGAAGATTTGTCAGATATGCTAGAGAAGAGGGGATGCGAAGTTACTACTACGTGGAATGAGGGTGATCATAGAGTTTTGCCAACTGCACAACAACTGGCGGAAGCTCTGAAGTTTATCAAGAATTAAGCTGGTGAATAGCCATGTACTGTGTAAACTAGGTAGCATTGAAAAGATTATTTGAGTATGAATATGGTCGCCATAATGTTGCTATAATCAATACCTAATATTGGTTCTATTGATACTGTCATCTCTCGACACAGAAAATTTCGTATTCGAACTAGTGGAAGCCTTTAACACTGAGTATATTCAAGTAGAATGTCGCGCGTAAATTTTGAGATTGCTATTTGGTTCAGCAAAAAATACCTAAAAGTGTTAAATGGTTTCTCCCGATAAAGGCTGTTCTTTCAGCTCCTCGCGGCTTGCAGCCATACTCAACCAAACTCGAGTCGTTGGCGTGATATTGTGAGAAGCTTTGTTTCGTGTTTTAAAGTTGCCATCTAATGTATATACAGAAGTTCAAGTGACCTGATAACCCTTTGGACTGCTTGAAACGAATACGTTATGCTCAGGTACGTATATCAAACCAACCAAGCGAATAAAAATCCTCCGCTAGTTTAGTTGCGGAGACCCTTTATGCCGCCAAGGCGGCGCTCAGTGTTGGTACGGGTGTTCACAAAGTCAGGGTTGGAGATGGTGAGCTCCACGGCCCCGGAAACGATGTGGTCGACGGCTTCAACGCCTTGCATGAAGCTGTGGAATGTTAGCAAGGTTACTTTACCACGGAATAGAAAACCAGAACTTACCTGTGATCCTGGTTGCCAACCTCGTACTTCCAAGCCCCAAAGCGGCCGCGAGACAAGATGTCCTTGTCATAGAGGTAGGGAAGCGCTTCAGCCAAGGCACCGTCACGCTCAAGGGAAGGAGTAGGGTATCCGTGGTCAAAGCGACGAACGTAAGTGCTGACGATCTCATCCTCAGGGTGGAGCAAGTCCGTGTTGATGAGGCCCTCGATGCTTTCCTGGAGGAGTGTCTCGTGGTTGACGGGCTTGTGCGCAGACTCCGACACCTCGAGCATGATGGACCAGTAAGGACCGGGCTGCGACTCAGACGAGGCAGGCTCTTGACCGTTTGCTAGCTGGATAGTCGGTAGCTTGACTTCCTCACTCGGCTGGTTGAAGGGGGAGTAGTTGGAGAAGATGGTGGCGCGGTAAAAGGGACAGTTGTCCTCGGGGAAGTAGAGCTTTGATCGGAAAATGTTAGCTTCATTCGAAACGAGCAGATGAAATACGAACCCAGCACTTGTCTCCGATGCGCTCCGGTCGCTTTCCGCGAATACCAACGCCAACCACGTTGGTGGAAGAGTAGAACAACGGCTTGGACAATTGCTGAAGCTTTGCATCGCCCAGTGTCTCCGCCAAGTGGTCAATAGCCATGGTGGAGACGAGAGCCCCGTACTTGACAAGAGTTCCTAGCTTCACGTCAGAAATGCATCCCATTCCAGGTTCAGGCGGCGTCAAACATACCGTCCTTCAGATAGGCCGTCTTGGAGTCTGCATCCACCTTCGTCACTGCGCCATGTTCACCAAAACGGGTCTTTTCGTTGTCCAGTGTTTTGGCCACGGCCGTCCAGATACCGCCTGTGCCTCCCTCTGCGGGAAAACGGAACGTTGCGTTCGGACCCCAGCTGCCAGCGACTTTGTTGAGAATTGCGTTGGTGGTGAGCAACTTGAGATCGGGAGCAGCGACACGCTCACCAACCCAGGTCGCGTTCATCTACCAAACAGTGTTAGACTCTCCGAAGTGACTTTGCGATGAGTTCAAAGTATACCTTGGTCGTCGGCACTGCCCAGACCTTGAAGTTGTAAGGCCGCATGAAGATGTCATTGATCCGCTCGCCGACATTGCGGATGTTCCACTCATCGAAGTTGCTCGGCTTGTCAGATGGGGCTCGAACGCGAGCGTCGAGTGCGGCATCAATCAGACTGCTCAGGCATTTCGCCTGCTCCTCCTTGGGAAGAACTGCGATGTTGTTCTGGAATGGGTACGGGACCCAGATGCCCTGGTAACGGACGTAGGAGATGCGCTGGTGCTCATACCAGTCCATAGGCTTAGGGAGGGCCTCATTCAGAACGTCGTCGAAGTATTTGTAGTGGGAGAAGATGACGTGTCCACCAACATCGAACAGCTACGAGGCATTTATATCAGTTTTATCGATCTGGGAATGTCAGGAGAATACTCACGAAGCCTTCTGGCGTAGTGTCGGTGGAAGCAAGACCTCCCGGCGTCTCATTCGAGTCAACGATAAGCCAAGAGACGCTGTTCTGCAAGACAAGAGTCAGTGGTTGAATTACGAGGAAGACATCTGTAAATGATGCAGGCTTGCATACCAGATGCTGGAGACGCTTAGCTGCGCCAATGCCAGTAGGGCCGGCGCCGATGACGAGCACGTCAACTTCGCTGTCGATTGTGTCAGTGCATGTTAATAAGCAACTAAAGAAGTTATTGCAGCCTACATCTCGTTGGAAGACATCGTTCAGGAGGGATTGGAAGAAAAAGGGTCTATCTTGATGAATCGCTATGAAGACTTTGCTAGAGGATTGAGTAAAAGTCGTGGTGATTGTGTTATATAGAACACCTGGTGCCCTTATCATGACGCCTTCAAAACAGGATGTTTCAGCTTGACCTGCGCTGCTAAGATGAAAGATTTATTCTCATTTCCTCCACCGTATCCCAACGTATCATTGTACACCTTCACGGCACTTCCAACACGGCCCCACGGCCATTCGGAATCCAACCGACCAACCAATACCGGTTTTTTCAGACGAATGGATCAGTCCCAGTAACGTGTGTTCCCATTTTCGGACGACGATCGTAGCGAGGGGCGTCCTGCAATTTATGGGCTGTGGCTGAGTCTTCCAGCGTTGTTATATATAGCACAGCCTTATTGAGAACCCCTGAAATTTACGCGCGTCGCATGTGCTCTAGTTGCGGCATGGCGAGCAATCGTGATTCTATGCTTTCCTGATTGGGAGCATCCTGGCATGTGTTAATTTCTCTTGGTTGATCATCTCATTTCACTTGCTTATCATCTCACCTCATCATCTCATGTCGCCATTGAAACGAACGCGTGCCAGCACTGCCTCATACTGCTTTATTGTGTGGATTTCGGAAAATTAAGACATTACCTGGGAGGTTGTTTGTCACGAATCTCAACTAAGACATGATAGAACCGTGCAACTTATTCTGGTATTATAGTATATGTTTTGAAACAAGGAGTGTTATTTCTTTCTTTAGATAATAAACTACAAGATCCCTTTGCGACTCAACTTATTATCGTATGAAACAAGTTTTTATCCTATCTTAACACACCCGTTGATATTGACGAGATCAAAGTGAAATACCGCACTTTATCGTTGTCTCTCATCGAAGGCCTGTGGACACAGCCTCTGGACTACTGAATCCCACGATGCGTTTGCGTGTCTAACTTACACGGTGCGTCGCTTACAGACGAAGATTCAGTTATCTACCTCAACAGCAGCCCAGTTACAAGTTTTCGGGTGATCCATTGATATCGGACAGACATAAACAGTCCATTCTGTATTCATCCAGCTGCAGTTATGACACAGTGGCTGATGGCAGGCCTTAGAAACGACCATAACCTTCCTCAGTAGATTGAGAGAGACAGGTCCTCCTCAGATATCGTCGAGCTATAGTAGTGCTATATTGAATAGCTGATAATTATATGGAAGTACTTATTTTTAATCTCGAGCATTATTATTAGGTTCCATGTCGAGGATAGGCCTGGCTTAATTCGTACATTCTTCACTCCAATCGAGCCATCTACCCTGGGTCACATCTGTACCTGATATCAGTTAGCAGATACACATTACGTCACTCCTTGGATTCGGTTGCGGAGACCCGGTGCCCAAGGCACCCAATATAGCTACTCCGGCCATGTATTTAAGTTGATATTCACTCATTTAGGCCTTACCGCGCCTCTAACCTCAAGTGCCGCCCAAACTCCGCATCTCCGCAACAACCTACTTCTGTCGGACTTTCGGCTCTCTGGCGAACCCGAAAGCGAAAGCAACAGAAAGGTGCAGATGTGCTGTCATATAAGGTCATGGATGTGAAGCAGTAAACTCATTGTTATTGCACCGTGCTGTTAACCGTACTTGACCCAGGTCTTTTCGTTACTACCCACATCATGGCCGCAGAAAATGAGAATATTGCACTGATCTTTGGTGCTTCCGGTATTGTATGAGCCCACGTTGATAGCCAAATTATTTGCGGCCGCAACTGACTAAACAAAATTCAGTCCGGGTGGTCATTGATGCGCGAATGCCTTGCTTACCCGACAAAATCAACCTTCGCTCATGTCATAGGCTTGAGCAATCGACCTTTATCTAGGGAAGCAGCTGGACTCCCTAATGACCCGCGACTGGCAATACACACAGGCCTGGATCTCACTAGCCAGGTTTCGACTTGCGAGAAGTTGGAGACGATCCCTCATATCCGCGACGTGACACATGTCTACTTCGTGGCTTATACCGGCCACGGTGGTAGCCCGCGAGATGTGGTGGAGGTGAACTCCGCCATTCTCGAGAACGCCCTGCTTGCAGTCAGTAGACTATGCTCGGAGATGAGATTCTTCACACTCCAGACAGGTGGAAAGGTTCGGAACCATATGCGTGGGGTTGATCTTTGCTGACTGTAAGCAGGGCTACGGTGCTGCTGGGCACCCATTCCCGCCTGCACCTTGGAAAGAAGACCTGCCCCGTCTTCCGGAACCGTTCGCATCAGACATCTTCTACTATGCGCAGTATGACATAGTAGCCAAGCATGCCGCCCGGAAGTCCTGGAAATGGTCCGAGATCAGACCATCCTACCTCGTGCGTACCTGGACAGCGTTTCACCTGTCTTTGTGGTACTTGGCTAACAGACATACTCTGATCAGCCAGGATTTGTTCCGCATCCTAACGCCATGAACATAGCCCGTTCACTCGGCCTGTATCTCTCTTTCTATCGTTCTCAGAACGGCAGGGATGCCATTTGCCCATTTCCCGGAACTTTGGAGTCTTGGACGGCGCTACACACTGATTCATTCCAAGACTTGGTGGCGCGTCTTCATATCCATCTCTCACTACATGCTGAGGAATCCCATGGTCGATCATTCAATGTGGGAGACGGAAAACCAGTTTCATGGGAGATGAAATAGTTGACTGTATGTGGGTATTTTGGCCTGAAAGGAGTCGGACCTCCGGTGGATGCTGAGGGACAAGCTCGAGGAAAAGAGTGGTTGGTGGCCCACAAGGACTCTTGGTCGAAGTGGGCTGAGGAGAATGGGCTTAGGGCAACGTCCTTAGATGATGCCTGGGCAGACATTCTTGCTACATCGATACTCATGCCGATGCGGATAGATTTTGATCTAACTGCCTCTCGAGAGATTGGATTCTCAGAGTCCATGGAGCCAGGCGAAGGATATCTACTGGCATTCGACCGCCTGAGAGAGGCAAAGTTTCTACCTTAGGAGGAACGGGCACTGTGCAACACGACGTCTGATGTGCCGATTAGCGCAAAAATGAACCAAATTGGTTGAGTTGTTCGTTAGCTCAAATTTCACCGTTTCTGTCACGGTCTGAAGTAATCAATATCTGAAAGCTTGCTTATTGAACCCTCCGTGGGTAGGGAATCCGTCTCCCCAGGAAGGTTGTTTGTGTTTTTGCAATCGGGGTTCTCACCACGGCTCCTACTCGAGGAGAACCAAGTCTTCGAGCCTAACGAGGTTCTAGTGTAGAATTGCGTGCATACTATGTGACCGGTGGCAACTAAGAAGTCCTATCTGTTTAGTCCTTCACATACCTCTTTGTGACCCGCGCATGAGATCAACGAACAAAGATAGGAGCAAACGAACTCTATAAGAAGGCAAGAACAGCGAGGATTAGGACGCTTGTATCTACTGAAATGTCTCATTAGAGGTAAATGCTGTGTTAAGTATTCAGTTCTCTATTCAATTGCGGACTGGTCTGATTCTCCAGACTTGTGACCGCTCGTGTCAGTCTCGGGGTCTCGGACCTTATTACTACCCGTCGCACGATTATGATTATTAATGAACTCCGCTACTTCTTGTCAATCCTTGTGATTACCTATGAATCGTATCATATGTAGATGGATGTTGTCTAATCAAGACTAAGAAGCGGTAGAAGACGTGGAATTGCCCCTTTGGGATCCTCCGCGGTAGTGCAGAATACTACGGTAGCCTCCAGTCGGGTGAATATCATGCCGCATCACAATGCTAGCTCGAGTATATAGGGTGATGCAGTAATGAAATCAACGTAGACTACCATTTGAACTCGCACCATCAATCTCTCATTTGACAATGTCTTTTAAAGAAGCTCTCGAAAAAACAGCGGCGGGATGGATCTCTGATCTGGAGAGTTGTTCGTTGAATACCGTTGTATCGAGGTGGACGGATGATATCCATTACACACTTCATCCAGATACGGAGGGTGTATTTCCCATGTCCAAGGAAGAGTAAGTGACAGGTGTCATACTTTAGAGCGCGTTTCTCTTTCGCGGGAAGGATCAAGAGAACATCCCACTAATATTTGGCTGATCCAGGTTTCGGACCTACAAACGGGCGGCAGACTTCTTCCAGCTTTTGAAGACATTCAAAATCTCGATCAATGAGATGTACACGGACGTGGAGAAACGAACAGTCACGATGCTTTGCACGAGCGAGGGGACTTTGGAAGCAGGCTCATACGGCACTGATTATGTCTTCGTACTCACTATGACGGAGGATGGAAAGAAGATCAACAAGCTGTCCGAGTGGCCGGATTTTCATAAGGTTCAAATGGTACTGAGCAAAACTGTTTAGACAAGTGGGCATTGAAATAGGCTTTGATGGTCTAAAGAAGAGACAATGAATGATAGTGTTATCAACGCAAAGGATGCTGTACAGCATTATGTTATCTTACCTCCAATGGATGATAACCTACACTCTTGAAAGGCTGGTCAGAGAGTGATCCTGTAGAAGCATTTGAACCCAGTGATCTTTACTTTCACACAACACTTATATGGTCCTGCGTGAAGACTGAGAAGTGATCGACATTATGGTTCTTATTATTTTATTGGCACCGGTGTAAAGAGAATCGCTTGGAGAGTTCGTGTTTGAGGATGAGCTACCTACAAGGGACATAGAGATACACTATTCTTGTCCTAATCCAGAGCTTCTGTTTGCACCGACTGCTCGGGGACGATGACGCAGGGCCTAAAGCGAAGTGCTGGAGCTATCACATCGTCAATGTTCCTTTAAGGCAAATCACATGTACTCGGTAGTGTATTTGTACCTCGGAGAGCCTTCGAATACTTTGAAGATACCACGGTTACGTTATACTACGTAGACGACAAAAGTATTGGACATATTTAGAATGATCTTCGACGCCCAAGACTTCAAGACCAGACTCTATCTCTTCTTCATCACACTCTATTCACCACTGGGCGGTTCCAGTACAGCAGTGAGGGGCTGTGGCACGCCCAACTCTGGCGTGTTACCTGACTCGAATGTTACGAGCTGCGCAAGAGTAAACCTGTCTGCGCCACAAGACCCGCCCGAGTTGCTCGTTGCGTGGAAGGCGTTCTACAGTGATGTTAGTTGGAATGCAGGTCTCTTAGTGATGCGCGAACTGACCCAAGTTTGAGTTCCATCCGGAGAGGTAAAGAAGCAGTTGTGTCCCGTGCCGTAGTTTCCATTTGCCTGCGAGAACACAGGGCCAATCTTATCCCATGAGGATGCTTCCAGTGGATCTCCACCGTTGTAATGGAGTAAACCTAGCGAGTAGTTGGGCGTTCCGCAGTAAGAAGCCGAGTAAGATAGCCAGATTTCTCCATCGTGGTAAAGTGGCTATTTCGTCAGTGATTTGTTTCCAGCGCCAAGGTCGAGTTACTCACATGAGGGGCTTCGTTGACCGCAGTAATACTGTTGGGGGACGAGTTGGTTGTGTTCATCTCCCATGGCTGATCTGGGACTGAGATGACATGCCATCCGTCGACGGTCCACGCAGTGGTGTCCAGTCGAGTTATAGCAAGAGATTGCAAATCGTCTTCGTTGATGATGCTCAACACGTGGAAGCGGCCTTCTCCTGGGATTTCTAGATACGTCCCATCAATGCTGAAGGCAAAGTTCGAGTTCGGACCTCCTTGTGTCCCGGTGGGAGGGACTAAGTCGGCTAGGTGAGTGTATTCACAGTCTGATGGCCCAGCTGCGTCACAGCCTTTCAGGACTCGAGTGTGGCAGCTGTCACAGCAAGGCAAAGATGCATCACAACTGGAGTAGAACATGTACCAGGTGTCGTCGATCTTGTGGATCTCGGGTGCCCACATGTTCGCATTGCGGGTCCTGTTTGTGTCGGTCCATATTGTTTTTGTCTCTCCGTCAATCAAGCCACCAAGCGTTGTCGCTCGGGTGATCTCGATGTGGTTGTATGAGGTGTAGGTCCTGAGAAGGAGTTAGTTGCAAGGATCCCTGTCGGTTTCTAACCAGCACAAAAAATAGGGTATGCTTTTCGGACACATAGCGTGTATGCATGCTATTCTACATAAAAAATAGTCCCGTTAGTACTCACAGGTGATACTGTCCATCTGCAAAAACTAGGGATGGATCAGGTCCGGGCTTTCGGATGGGGTTCTGGAACGCTTGAACACCCGTCGCATAAAGCGTAAACAGCTGCCCCAGTCTGAGTGATTTCATCGTGAGAAAATGACTAGCGAGATGCTGGATGCTGGGATTTCGGCAAGCTTAGAAAGGTGCACGCATATATATACCCCAGAGCAAGCTTGCATACAATATTGTCTTGCTTTACGGACATTGGAGGAGCTTGAGGGCAATTGAAGCGTCTGTCCGGCATGCCTCACCCCGTGAGTGGCGCGGTTCAACCCAGCGAGCTTTACGAGTCAAAGTCCCACTCCATACACTAATAACCTTGGTGATATCGACTCACGCCGATCGGACGACTTCCGGGAACGAGGAAACAAACATACTCAGCCACTCAACAGCGACTTGGTTCCGGCAACCTTTACGATTGATTGGAGCGCATGTTTTACGGCCATGGCCATCCCCGCACTGCAAGGGTAAAGGTTTACTGGGGTACAGACGGGTGACATGGTTCATTCGGCTGGAGTTCCAGGAACGGTTGGAAAGCTTCCCCGCACTGTCTAGGCGGTATGAACAACGGCAGAAGCTCCGAGGCCAAAAGCGTTGGATCACATGGCTCTTGGAAGTAGTATTGCCAAGGAACACGAGCGAATAGTCGAACGTTCGGTGTCTAGCCTACGGAGCCCTGCGAACCCAGTTCACGAGAAATACCATTTACTCTGCAGCATCTACCGAATTTTGCTAGCACTACATCAACGACGTCGTTGCCGGATCGACACCTAGACCCCATCAATCTTGGATGAATGAGCTTGCATCGTAGCCATAACAGTCTCAGCAGTCCTCGGCTGCAGAGACTTCTTAACCGGGTCAGGATCCTCAAAAACCTCGTGAAGTTCCTCCAGCGTTCGATCCTTGGTCTCTGGGAAGAAGAAATAGATAAAGACCGCCTCAAAAAGGTCCCAGAAGACGAAAACAAGATAAAAGTAGTACCCGATCTTTTCAAATGCGGGACCAGACGAATATGCGAGCACAAGAGAGATACAGCTCGACGCAAAGTTGCCGATTGCCGTGCCCTTTGCCCGGGTAGAGGTTGTCAGTGTCTCGGCAATGTACATGCTCTGCTGTGCAGTCCACCCGACGGAGAAGACAACACCGAAGAGAAAGACGAAAGCAATCGTGGTGTTAGCCGCGTTGGTATTGGTCGGGTCGTCCACAGCGAGCTTGGAGGTGCCCGTAATGACCGCAAAGATGAAGGAACAGCATATTATACTGTAGACAAGGAGCGGCCTGCGACCGACGCGGTCAGTTAGACGCGCGCCAACGAGCGAGCCCAGAAGACCGAGGACGCTGTTTACGGCGTTGAGAGCCAACACCTTCTTCTCATCCGTGATGCCGGCCGTGTTCATCATGGTGACGAGATAGTAGCTCGACAGCGAGTTGCCCGAAGCCTGACCCATGATTGCCATTCCTAGAACGCAGATGAGGCGTCGGCGGTTGCTGTGCGAGTTCCATAGCTGTCGGTAGTCCCACCACCGCTTTTCTGAGGCTTCGGTCGAGATCTGCGCCATCATCTCCTTCATCTGAAGCTGGACGATGGGGTGGTCGACGGAACCTTCGCCGTGGAGTCTGGCGAGAATCGCGGCGGCCTGGTCGTGCTTGTCATTTGCGATAAGCCATCGAGGCTGAAAGATACGTCAGAGAGTATACGCGTGTTACAGACGAGGACTAGACATACAGATTCGGGAAGGAAGAAAACAAAGAGAGCCACGATGCCGGAAGTCACGAGCTGAATCCAAATAGGGACTCTCCAGCCGTCGTCGTTGTCGATGTACGCACTGCCGTAGGTCACCCAGCCAGCAATGATGGCTCCCACAGGCCTGCACATGTGTTAGATGAGTTTTGTATCAAGGTATTGAGGCAGACGGACCACATGCAGTTGTAGAACCCGGTCAGAGTTCCCCTCCACTGTCAGAAAGTTAGCTGTTAACCTGAACGCTGGTCGTTAGATGGAGCATACCTTTGGGTGCGCAAGCTCGCTGACATACGTCGGAGCTGCGATGCAACAGTACGACACACCGAACCCGAGCAGGAATCTCCCGCCCATGAACTGCGGTAGTGCATGGCTAGTGGCCCTTAAAAGAGACTCAGCTAAGGTGAAGCAGAGTCATTCTCCAAGTACTCACTGTACACATGTGCCAACGATGATGATGACGGCTCCAACGAACATTCCTGCACGACGCCCGAGCCGGTCGGTAACGAAGGGAACAATGGGCGCTGCGGCAATACTGCCGACATTGTAGATCATGAAGACAATGCCCGTCCCCGAGCCGGCGGTTTTCCTTATCACAGGTCAGCTTAAACGCACGGATCGAGAGTCTTGCGTATGGGATTGTGCTTACATGTCAAAGGTCCTCTGATAAGACGTCATGCCATTCAAGCCTCCCATCAGACTACCATCGTAGCCGTTGAGACATCCACAGCAGTACGCGACAAAAAGAACGCCGTAGAGCTGGAACATGGATGCCGTCCATGGTGAGTATTTGCTGTTGTCGACTTCATGGGCGATTTCGGCCGCGATGACGGTTGGAGCTAATTCTTCCGCCAAGCCATGATGGATAACGTTGGCTTTTTCCTGCTCGAGATGAGCAGGTTCTGTGCTGGGCTGCATGGTTTCGGACGAGGCTTGTCGCCGGCCTGGGATTGTTATGAGCAGGAATTAAATGGCCTTGCGTAAAAAGACTCCTTCGAGGGGCCGACATAGATCGACGACAGGATGAAGCTGCCGACATTCCTCTTTATACCAACCTCCCAGGACGTGGACCAGGAAACCATGCTCCACAAGGTTAATCGTTTCCAAGCCGAGCTCCTTGCCGTCGTAGCATCCTCGCCCCGATTCACAGTCTCGTGGTAGCTTGTTTTCGGCAAATCCCAGTCAATGTGACTTCAAACCTGGGGAAACTCGGGGGAACGTGGGACGGGGCGTGGGGAACGTCGCGAGATCGGCGGTCGCAGCGTCGTTGTGATTCGTGATGTTGTATTTAGCCTACGCACGCCTGGTCGATGTGGACCTGTTGCCGGCTCCGATATCCCCGGTAGCGCACCAACGGGCGAGGATATTCGTATTCTTGGCATACGAAGTAGTTGCGTACATCGGTTCATCGATCGCTCGGGTTCATTTATCCCGCTGATCTTACTCCACGTCCCTAAACCAGGCGACCGGCGTCGTCTGGGTGCATGTATCAGCTCAGACCTAGATGCAGCTCGATAGATAGCGTGGAAGGGAGTTTACAGTATCACGATGAAAACAGCTGGTTCAGTATCTACATGAAGGTCTATACTCTCTGTCATACCATTCAATTTAAGTGATGCAGCTATGTGTAAGCACGACCTCGGACAGTTGTGTTTCGTAGAAATTAATGGATACGCGAACGCTCGCAAGGTACAACACAAGCTTGGTTCAACTGGCGATAAAACAAGTGCCGTCATCTCCATCATCAAAAGCAACAGCCGACAACATCTTCCTCTCGTCTCTTCATTCACCTTGGATCTTTATCTCGGGGCCATACGGCTAATATCCATTCCGGAGAACTGTGATGTAGAGCGTAAAGTATGCTGGCTTCCGATCGACATGAGTTCTGGAAAAGGTTCCAGGTTCCCGACAGCCTTTTACCGTGATCGCTAGCATATGGGAGCTTCCAGGCACCTCGCAGTCTGTCCTATCGCTCGACTCGTCGTATTCGGCCTGGAAATACTGTAGATGCGAATCGCCCTCCTCTGTTGTCAACTCTCCAGAGTTCGTCGAGGCGTTGACGGAACAACGAGGGAAGACTGGATCAAGCCAGACTGCCACGATTATGCCAGTTGCTACCCTCATACCAGAGTCAGTGTGACGAAACTGGAACTTGATCAAAACAGGATTGTTTCGTTGCTGACGGCGAACGGAGACTTCTGGCGGAAGGACGCAGCAATACAGCCTGGGTCCCAGAGGGGGGTTGTAGGTAAGAGAATGCTCCGCAGTCAAGAACCCAATGGGAGGGATGGATTGGATGAATCGAAGCGTTGTGTTCCACTTTGAGGATAGGAGTATCTCGAGGTCTGGGAGACTCTGGGTTCCCTCAGTTGTGATCGGAGGGATATACCGTCTGCTAACATTTGTCGTCAGGTTCAGCTCCTCTAACTCAAATGTTCGCATCCTTGTAGAATCAACCAGGAACACTTCATGAACCAGTACCCTGTCGTACGTCGGAAAGACGTCTCTTGTTTTCTCCATTAGTGCGATACAGACCAGCTGGCCCTGGTATACATGCTCAGTCCAGAGAAGAAGGCAAGTCGGGCCGGTGTTGCTGAGTAGGTGGCATTCCTTCTGGACGAACATGTGTACCAGTAATCCGCGGCTCGTCAACTGCGGAGGTTTTCTGAGCGCCAATTTCTGGGACACGTATTCGGGTAGTGTCTGGGGAGAATCGCGGAATGGTTGGATGGCTTCGTACCGGCATTGTTCCGTACGGAAAGGTGCCAGTCCATTGATCCATAGCCCATTCCGAAAAAAGGAAGGCTTCGAAGCCAGCACCGAAAATGTCTCGGGATCAATTGACCCGTAGTCTTCCCCAGGAGATATCCCAGGAGAGCCGTCTGTCCAGAGCAAGAAGGAGTAATCTTCTTCCTGCCTCATTATTTCAGTCTGCAGCCGTTGGAAACTCTTCCTTCCTTCGCCGTATATCAATGGCATGTTGATGTCGAAAATCCCTAACAGGCAATACGCTTCGTCTTCTACTCTTGTTGTGATCCGCTTTGACGCCCATGACATCCTTTGCGCGACCGAGTAATCGTCCAAGTGGCGTTCCAGGAGGGCCTCGCGAGGAATACCTGTAATTTCTTTGATGGTTTGGTGTAAGCTCCATTTCGTCCCAATGTCCGACCAGTCGTTGGCGTAGAATTCGACTTTGGCGGGAGCAATCAGCTCTTGGAGACACCATCCTCGTGTAAACCAACGGGCTTTCCGGAACTCGGAGTTTGGAAAGTACGGAATCCGTGGCGGGACATCTTCGAGGAAGACATAGCATACGGCCGAATGCTGGTACCATGCGTACATCGAGTTGATTGCTTCGGAAAGTTCGGCGCTGTTTGTTTTGTCGATGCAACATGTGTCGATCCAGATCCATTCGATGCCATCCTTCTTGGCTTGGGCGCAACAGCTGACGATCTTGTTGAAGCCTTTCTTCGACTTTCCACCAGACTGCTGAAGATCCTGAAATGTGACTTCTTCGTCTCCCCAGGTATGAGATAGCGTTGCGTAAGTAATGTTGCCCTGGATGGGGTCTCCGAGGTCCTGCGTAAACAAGGACATCCGCAGAGTGTTAACATTGAGGAGCCGCATCTGGAGAGGTTACTTTCAATCTTGTGTTTAATGATATAACTCAGCCTTTGCGGGGATGTAGACTGATCATTTGTGCAAGTTCTGGAACATTGGACATTGTTCAGCCGTTCCAAATTAGATTGCGGGTTTAATCGCGGCCTGACAGTCTAGTAAGCCGGCCAGTGCGGGGAGTAATGGATCAGCGTCAGCGTCAGCATCAGCGTCAGCCGGGTATAAGAAGGATGATTCCAGGTTAACTCCGCAGAACATGCATTATTGAGCATATAAGGGTTTCTAGGGCTGATCCCAGTGTAGAGCACCACAAGGTTATTACCACAGAAAGCAATTAGGTCTAGGAAGCTTAGTTCGTCCTGGAGCTAACTGTGTCATGCATATTCCAGGGTTTGTGACTGCGTCGGGCTGCCCAGAATCACGTCTGGAGGTAGCATTAGGACGAATACCCTAACATACACAGCCCGGCAAACAAGCAAGTTACTTTACTAACATTTAAAGATACATACTCCAAGCCTAATCTAAATACTATCTGCTTTAACAAACCACAATCTGGTGAGTTGCTAAATGTGGAGGACGTCCCCATTATATGCCAAGACACCCAGTCAACGTTATTGCTGTATCATAGGCTCTGGATCTATCAGAACTACCTTCAACAATGAAACACGTCATTGCAGTGGCGAGGAATCTGGATAAATAGCATACGTATGCCAGAATGTCATTCAGAATCCAACAAACAATCCGAGGCTAGAAAACGAATGTGGTTGCTTCATTGATCAGATCACATCGCGACCTGGCGGGTGAGCAAGCGTGTCTGGGTGGTTATCAGTTGCGAGCTGATATATGTTGGAAAACCCATCCCTAATTACGTTTATTTTCGATGCCATCTCACCACTACCAAGGCCAGCGGTCCTATGAAACTATGAATGACCGTAAAAGCTAGAGAATAATGAACAGTGCAAACAGTGTCCCGTACGGCGCCATAAATGGCTTTTCTAAAATGACCTTAACTCTGGGTCTGGCATGAGGAATACTGCTTGCGTGATTAGCCTTATGATCGGAAAGACAGGGTTCGGTTGTGTTGCCTCTTCCCGGGCGCAGCTTCAGGTAGGTCAACCCCCGGCGGATAGGCGTTTTTCTAAGCCCCCCCTACACTTTACATGGACGTCTTCTCTGCGGCTTACGTGGTACGATGTGATTTGTTAGCTATGGATAGCTTGCTAGTGTGAGAAGTAACTTACGGTTGAGGAGGATCACCTTGCAGCTCGGTAGACCCATTCTAAGAGCCTTACCCCAGCAGCCTGATTTTGGTTGTGGCTGAGCAGAGGTAGGCATAACCTCTGTCCTGGGCTCTAGTAGAATATTCCGTTAAACCAAGAACTCTCTCCTCCCTCAATCATCAATCATCTCGGTCAGTTCCCAGAACTCCCGGGTCTCTCGACACTGAGCCAGCTCAATATGGACCCCCTTTCGCTCTCGGCCAGTATTGCGGGGTTGGTAGCGCTGGCCGACCTCGTCTTTCGAACCGCGACAAAGTACGTCAAGGCTGTTCAAAGATCCCAAAAGGAGCTGGAAGGCTTCTTATCCGAAGTGAAAACCTTCTCGGTCTTGTTGCACGAATTGTCGTTGATTGCATTCGACCTGGAGAGCGAGCCCAGCGACGATGAAGCAGCAGTCTCCAATCACCCATCCGTTTTCAAACCACATCACCTTTACGAATGCCAGCAACTACTTCGGAGACTTGAAAGGGGTCTTGATGGCACACAAACTGGCTTCAGTTCGCATTCTGTCATTGAGAAACTGCATAATCGCCTCAAGTGGCCGTTTTCGTCAACGGAGACCAAGGACATGCTCAAGGATATCGAACGACACAAGCAAACCATCAACATTGCCATAGCGGCCGACTCTATGAGCAAGCTAAGGGAGTGCTTATCTCGACAGCAAGATGCAAATACAAAGCTCAATGATCTCCAAGTTATCACAAAAGTCATCCTGGATATTCAGACGAGAATCTCCCTTGATACGAAAAGAAACCTTGTCCTC
This sequence comes from Neonectria punicea, assembly GCA_037954315.1. NCBI lineage: Eukaryota > Fungi > Ascomycota > Sordariomycetes > Hypocreales > Nectriaceae > Neonectria > Neonectria punicea. Next base: position 137,710 of record JAZAVJ010000027.1, on the reverse strand, counting down.
GGCTTCTTTACCAAAGTCAACCCTCGCTCCGAATTCGAGATGAACAGAAACCTGCGACATCCCCTTACAGGCCTTTGGCTAACAGAGAGCCCGGAGTTCGATGAATGGTACGACACGCCAGGCTCTAGGACATGGTTCACTGGCATCCCCGGCGCTGGAAAATCCGTTATCGCCAGTGCCATCATCAGCGAGTGTCTCCAGCGCAACAGGCTGGGAGCAGCCGTAGGCTATTTCTTTTGCACCTACAGGGACCAGACAACGCACCACTGTTCAAACATCCTGTCATCCCTGTGCGTGCAGCTCGCCCTTCAAGAAGAAACCGCGTACCAGGCTCTGGAAGAGTACTACGATCAGCTGCATTCGAACCATCTACCGGGAGAGCCGGCGGTGAATAGACTGCTTCAGACGCTGCACTGCATGTGCAAATCTTTCACCCAAGTCCATCTAATTATTGATGGACTCGATGAATGCGACGACCAAGTCCATGACAATTTGACATGACAACCCTCGGAGCCCTTGCTTCGACTCAGAGCCAGAATCTCATTAGTTTGGCTCTGTTGAGCCGATACGAGCTTCACATTCGAGAGCGTGTGCAATCTGACTTTCAATGCATTGAGTTGGAGGCACATACAGAAGACATCCAGCGCTATGTTCTCTACGAACTCGAGGAGCGCATCAAAACACGGAGACTACGACTTCGCGACATAGCGGTCAAAGATCAAATCATGACAAAGCTGATCAGTGGAGCCAAGGGAATGTAAGTGCGAACGTGAGGCCAACGACATCCTAACTCAGACTACTTACATCAGAACGAAGGTTTCGCTGGGTGACATGCCAACTGGACCATATCTGCGAGCTTCTGTCGGATCGAGCTCGTCGAGATGCGTTAGACAAGCTGCCACCAACACTGCCAGCTACTTACGAACGTATTCTCGTGAGAGTAGACAGCCACAGCAAGGATATAAGAAGTCTTGTTCAGAGAACCTTGCTGTTAGTCGGTTCTTCCGTCTATCGCAAGGAGCACAACCTCAGCTTCAAGGAGCTTTGCGAAGCAGTGTCTCTTTCAGACGATTCTGATACTCTGCACGATGATGAAATTGTGGACGAGGAGGAGATTCTTCGTTGGTGCGGCAGCCTCGTTCGAACATCTTGCGGTGGCACTGTCCTCGAATTTGCCCACTTTACTGTTCAGGAATTCCTCCAGGGAGACTGTCAGGCACATTCTACATTAGATATTTATGGTATTTCCGAGGAAAAGACGTCAAATCTTCTTGGCCCTCTCTGCCTCCGATTCTTGACCCTCAGGAATCTTGACGAGGCCCCGGGAGCGACAGAAAGAGGGAGCCAGCTCATCCTAGAGAGAAGAAAGACGCATCCCTTTTACGAGCATGCGGCAATGTACTGGTCGTACTATGTGCATCAACAAACACGCAGAGAACAGGTCGCTGAGCACCTAAGTGCTCTGTTCCAAACCCCAAAGACACCTCACTTCTGCTGGTGGGCAATAGAGTTCATGAGACATTGTCTCTGGGAAAGCAACCGTTACTTTCAGAAGCGAGACGATTTTGGGGAGGGCAGTGAAATGGCCCTCCAAGTTTTCTCCGCGGTCCTGAGGCCCGACTTCACTCCTCTACATATGGCGGCAGCTTTTGCGATACCTGATATTTGTCGCCAGTTGCTTCATTCTGGGGCAAATGCCGATGTAAGAAGCAAGCTTGGCACTCCCCTTCACTGCGCGATTGGCCAGCTATTGGTGCTCACGAACGTTGACGCAGCTTCGCCCTCCGGCTTCCTTCAGTCACTTTGTGGAGACCTGGAGGATCAAAGCCAAACAGTTCAACTACTCTTAGACGCGAGCTCAAACCCAAGTCTACGACTCACTACCCCTTTCAAAACTTTGTCTGTTTTTTCTCTGGTTTTATATACCGCGAGGAGCTATAGTCACCGACGAATGAAAATAGTCAGCGACCTAGGTCAAGCCGGTGTTGTCATCGGAGAGCAGGACTTGAATCGATTCCACGAATTTTACCAGTCAGTGCCTTACATGAGGGTTCAATCATCCGAATGGCAACAAGGTCCCGGGAAATCTCTCATCCGTCTCGTTAAGATTCTCGCGCAAACTGGGAGAAAGAACGACGCTCGGTCGCGGCTTTTCTCGGTGACTCTGGAGTTTCTAAAACGAGTGGATTGGGCGACGCATCAGGATTTATTGGAGCTGCAGTCCGATGATACCATGAGTGATGAAGACGTGCGACAGGCTGTCAAGTTGCTCATTGAGGCTAATGATGTAATCGGCCTGGAGAGACTTTTCAAAGACCACCCATTGGAATTTGTGGAATTAGCTGGAATAGATCCGAACCATCCAGACTGGACGCCACTTCATCTTGCTACAAGTTCAAAAGCCCTAGACGTCCTAACCTTTCTGCTGAAGTTGGGGTTGGATCCTAACCTTACGGACGAAAGCGGCCGTACACCAGTGTTAATGTGTTCGGATATCAACGATCAAGATATGCTTCGAGTTCTACTACAACATGGCGCATCTACAGCTATATCAGACGAGCACCATGAGACAATCTGGCACATGAGCGCTCGGAAAAGCTCCCTGGCTGTCCTAATGGTTCTCCTTGAGCTGGATGACAGCGACCGGGCATTGCAAATGGTGTCAAAGAAGGGCGAAACACCCATGTGTGTAGGACTCTCTCAGCGGTGGATGGACTACACACTGGCTCTTGTGAAACATTGCCATTTAAAAGAACACTGGAAGAGCCCGGGGTCAATCTTTCGAGTGGCAGCTACGCTAGGATGTTCCGAAGTCATCCAAAAGCTTCTGGACGTCGGTGTTGAGATTGACGGCTGGGACGATGATCAAGGGAGTGCCTTGCATTCCCTCGATGTAGACTTGAATCTTGAATCCATTCAGGCGCTCGCCGGCATATTTCCCATAGAACAGCGGCGGAAAAGCGATCTGAGGACACCACTACAGCTGATTTTGCTTCGAGCTGCGAAAGACAGGCGGGTGTTGCATCACAGTGTTTTCACAGCTTTGCTACCTGGCAGCACTAGGACAGATTCGAGCGAGGCAGCTGCTCTATGGTCTTTCCTATGTGCAGAGGTGGCTCCTATCACCCTGGCTACAGACCAACGACATTGGGAGTTCAACCGAGACGGTGTTTCTTGGCTCCGAGATATTTTCTGCAGCCTCGTCCAGCTCAGAATGGTACAGCTGTATGAAAAGCAGGAAGAAGTATCCGCATAATCCCATTTCTGTCAGCAGTTACTCGGCAGACGGCCAGTCGATGCGAATCAATCCCCGAGTTTCAAGGGGAACCATTACGCGTCCCCCATTGGAAGGAGATAGGTGAAATCACGATGCAAATTGGAAAGCAGACACGTTATTGGATGCAGGCGGCTGGTCACCCTTGCCTCGCAAGTCTCTTGTCAGAGTCTGTCATTCACGATAATGAGTCCATAATATCTCTGCTTCTTGAGCACGGTGTAGACGTTCATGCCAGGGTTGGTTGTTTCTCTCCTCTTGATATCGCCTGCTTCCCCCAGGTACGAATCAGCGACGGCAACTTGAACCACCTTTTGGCCTCTTCACGAACAGATCAGATCAATGCCGGAATCGAAAGTGCTGGTGGTCGTGGTCCTCTCCACTTCACTGCAGGATCTCGGTATAGAATACACGGGCTCGTGTCTAGTTCAGAAGGGTCGGTTTCCAAACTAAGACTTCTGTTACGGTCTGGCGCTGATTGCAACTTGCCATTGTCTACAACGTGCGGATCGCCGCTTGCATACCACATACGTGAGGGTGCAGTAGCCACTGCGAAACTACTCCTCGACTTTGGAGCTGACCCATGGGCTGGGTGTCCTAGTTTGAATGCGACTATGGAGGCGGTCATGCGCGGTCATCTGCCCATCTTACAGAGAATCGCTGCAGACTCCAGGGCCAAAGGGCAGGTCTCTGCATGGGCCCAAACGTGGACATCGCGTGTTGGCGACGAGGTCTTCTCAGGTGGAAATGCTCTTCATCTAGCCGCAATGTATGGTCAACGGGAGTGCTTGAAGTTCTGTCTCGACGAGGACCTCTTACTCGACCCTGAGGCAAGAGACAGCAAACGTCAAACTCCTATGCACTACGCTGCTCAATTCAATATGCACTCTCTGATCGAGTTTCTCGAGCAACGCGGGGCGAACATCGACGCGACTTGCCACCTTGGATTGACGCCATTGCACAACGCGATTCGGATGAAGCATTTACGGAGTGTCAAAGCCTTGCTCAGTCTGGGGGCAAAACAAGTCGTTTGCTCTTCAGGACTAACTCCCCTTGCATATGCCTACGCAACAGGTGACTCTGAGGTCATCAAAGCTCTGGAGAGTGCCGAAAGCAATGTCAAGACTCAAAGCCCAACACTTGGACCCCGAGCGCTGAGATTGATGGCAGATGGATTCTACGAGGCAGTCCGACAAGGTGACACAGACGCTTGCGAGAGACTTCTCAACCTTGGGTGTCCAGTCGACGTCGAGTTGAATCAGCCTTGTCGTGGCGCTCCTTTGATGGCTGCCATCTGCGAAAATCGAAGCCCTGGCGTAGTGAAATGGCTGGTTGACCATGGCGCAGCTGTTTCAACGGTTTATGGAGACTACATGGGAGGATATTCTACAGCTGTCGAAGCTGCGGCGGCGAATCCGGCATTCAACCATCTCTTGCCCACCTTGGTGACGAATTTCTATCAAGAAGGGGGGGATCTTCTCTGTTTGCCTCGCAGTCCTCTCCATGTGACTGTTCAGACGGGCAATATCGAGGGACTGCATATTCTGTTGCATGGGCTTCAACATATGCAATCCAATTCAACGTAAGTGAAACCAAACAAACGCTGTAGCTAAAATATGTCTAACAATTCCCTAGGACATCTTCACTAAGCCGCACATCCTATCAAGCATGGTCCTGCGAAGCCCTGACTCCGTTTGTCAACCAGCGTACATCCCACTATTTAGCCACGCCACTTCACTTTGCAGCCGAGCGCAATCTCGTGGATGCATTCGAAGTCTTGATCCGCAACAACGCCAATATTGATGAGGTCGATATTTACAACCGGACGCCGCTTCATCTCGCGGCCACAATGGGATCCAGAGAAGCTACGGAATATCTCTTGAGTCGCGGCGCTCGCCTCGACACGTTGGACAACGTCGGACGTACACCGTTCATGGAATCTTGTAGTAGAGGCCATTGGGATACAGCCAAGCTTCTGATGGAAAGAGGTTTGCCGAACATGGACACTGACGTTGTTGGACAAAATGCTCTACACATCATGGCAATACAGGAAGCCACCCAAGATCAAGGGATTTCTGACGTTCAAATGTTCCATCAGCTTATCGATCAAGGCGTTGATTTACATCAAGTCGATGTCTGTGGAATGTCTGCTGCCAGCGTGTTGATCGCCAGTCCATCTGCCAGTTTGCTGCGGTCCGTCTTAACCAAAGATGCACGCTTCCTACGGCCTCAAGATATCAGGTGGCCTGGTGATAAGCTTTTGGGCTATTCCTGCAACTCGCAAACCAACTTGAGCGCAGTAGCCAAAAGTCTGCAAATTCTCCGTCGTTATTACACCAAGGACGAGTTGCGTCACATGGCAGACTTCACAGTGCCGGGAAAACACAACCTCCTGTGCCAAGCTGCGTGTTGGGGCTTGGTACCCGCGATGCAGAACTTCGTCCGCCTTGGAGCTGATGTGAACCAAGAGTGCAGACAGCATGGGACATTACTAGATGCGGCATTTCTGAACCATCGCCTTCAAGCAGTTGAGTACCTCGTCCGCCATGGCGCCGAGATACGCAATGGCATCCTTCGGAGACGAGAACCTGGGTTCACTGTCCGCAGGGCAGTTGTGCAATGGCTGCTGATCGGGAGGTTTCTGGGACAACGGAAACTCACAGACAGAATGTCAGACCCCAGTAAACAGGCCGCAAACTGGTCAGGAGTACCTGCTGCTAGGGTACCGTTGAAGTGGGAGTGGAGGCAAGGCCAAGATGAGACAATGATTAACTATGCATGCAGGCGGCAAGCAATTATCTTAGGGTTAAGAGGCAAGGTTGCCAAGGTAGTAGGATCATAGAATGCGAATGATGGAGTTAGGGTTGTATTTGGTAGATTTCACGCAATTCTCTTCACATTAGTTTGCAGCTGAAGTGCATGACTTGTGTCTGTGGAAGCCTAAGTTTTGTATAATGTCATGGATCTTTTATGGGAGACGAAAGCGTCATCTGGCTTTCTCGATAATGTAGGATATCCCCCAACTTCTTCCGTAAGCCCCGATGTTCTGTGTGTGTTGACCTAACCGATAACCTGACATTTGGTGGCCGTGAACATTCTGTTCATTAAGGCTGGTTTGCCTGAACCCTCCAGGGTGTATCCCAGCCGTTAGGGAAGCATTTCCTGTCATTACATATTAGTCGCCAATACCTAGGAATGCTCACGTCACTTACGCATGACCATTAGCAGGCACCACGCTTCCGACCTGCAAACTCCCACCAGGGTACGTAACAGTCCCCCATTTCTGGAACCTAGCCACAGAGTCTTGTACAAGATCTGCAACGTCAGTCGTGCCAATGAAATTCTTGCCGTCGGTAGTGGCATCGAAGAAGTCGTGTCTGTTGACGTAGAAATGGCAATTTCCAGCTGATGCCAGTTCCAGCCAATCTTTGACAAACCCGCCGAAGCCGTTGTTGAGTTCCCAGTGCCGACTGAGGCCCCGGAGGCCAGAAGCGAGGTCGTTGCAGTCGTCAATGTCGCATGCTTGGGCGCTGTCGTCGCTGGTGGCTTCGAAAGTGCTGTCGCCGCATTGATCTCCGTTGAAGGCGACGGGACCCATGTTGGACGGGAACGAGACGTCAGCGCGCTTGGCGATCTGAGTGTCATCGACTAGGGACTTGTGCACGAGAAGGGAGATGCCGCGACCGTCAGGGTTAGTCACTTCTCGGTAGACCATGTCGTCTGCCCCTGAAGGCGTAGAAGTGGGCAAGGAAAGGGCCAAAGGCAAACCCGCCAAGGTAAACGCAAATGCCGCTTTCATGTTTTGAGCTGTTGACTGAAGACAAGGAAGAATTATAGATAAGTGCGAGGAGCGGTTTGGAAGAATTGCGTGTGGGCTTGAGATTATACTTATATGTCGTTCATAAAGTGGATGCCTAGCATGGGACATAAAACACTTACTTTGTAGCGTAGAGTTTCAAAGGATTTAATCCTTAGACCGCACGCGCGCACCCTTTTTTCTGATTTGCCTGTTAGCGGTGGGAATTGTCCGCTGTCGATTTTCGGATACAACGGCAGTACGAGGTAAAACAAGTCAGGCTATAATTAATGACTATGCTTGTAATTATGGGGCCAGTTTACCCTGTATCATTGGCCATATCCTTCATTTAATTGGCGCAGAGGCATGACAGCAGGAAGGATCAGGATTCAGATCCTTCGCTCAATCCTGATCCTTTGGTTTCCTTAATCTTGCAACCTTACCACAACTAAGTTACGCCCGACTAACGTCAGCAGCAGATGGAGTTCGAGCTTTGGGATCAATTGCAAGTCCAATGTGATCGCCCACTATTCATCGGCCCGTTTCCAATCCACTCAGTTTATCTTTCAGCAGCGGAACGGGCCCCAATTATCGTCGGAACGCCCAGTGCCGAGACCAAAAATCTTCCAGAACCCATCAAGTGGTAGACTAATGTACCTAGCTAGAATTCACTAGTACCGCAGAGGATAGACTCGGTCTTGCCGTTATAGGCAGCTGATGGTGGGCGGACCCGTAAATCAGGTCACAAATGCACAGCAGGAAGACGTAGCCATGGCCAGAATCAGCCCTAATCCCTTTCGTAGGATCCTAGAACGCAGCAGTTCCCACCCTAGAAGATTAGACATCAATACTGACAGAAACAATCACACAAATAACTACAATAAGCTTGCACAACTGCAGCCAGGCGAGCGTTAAAATGAATCACACCACTTTATCACAGGTTTTAATCACCAATAACGGCGTGTACTGCCTACGAACCCGCCGGAGCAGATTTTACTGTAGGCTTTTAGACGATACAAGGATTTAGACTGGATTCGCATTCCGTTGAATTACAACCTGACTACGAGGGAAGCGTTTGTTAAATTTGCAACACGGCAACCAAAGGCTGGAAAGTGAGATGTCTTGGGACTCAGCTACACGGGAAAATGTGACACAGGCCTCCTCTCTTGGGTACACGCTCTGTCTTGGCCGGACTAAGGTGAACTTGCTCTCGGCGTTTCTCTCCCTAAGTTGGAACCGCCTGTTTGTGGTCGGTGGATTAGTCTTGCGACCGTGTACTGTGTACTGTCGTTAACAGAAGGATCTTATAGTGTCAGGAGATCATCTTCGATATCATCGCTGAGCTCGAGATGGAAGGGCTTACCGATGTCCCTTCTGTGCCACCCCTAACATCTTTCAAGACCAGTAATCGCCTCTAAGTCTAGAGACCAGGGACCGTCACCTCGCCATCCCAGAAACGTGTCGCTAGCTTAAGCGCTACTGTGCCGTGAGTGAGCAAACCCTGTCTCACTCTCGATTTACGTAGTTCTGGTAGACCATGAACTGCGAAATACGCTGTGACTACACCCGTTCGGCGCTCGAGATGGCCTCCGCCTTCGCCGAGTACATGACATACATAGATGAGTCCCACCGCGTCAACAGCACCGAGTGGCACCGCGACATGAAGACATTTGCCACCAACGGCATGAGTTTCGCAAGGACGGAGGATAATATGCTAAAGGGATGCCGTGGGGGTCGGGTGGGAGATCGGACTTGCGTGATTCCAGGATGCAGAGCCTCCTTTGTTGTGAAGCCGACGGCACGGGGATGTACTGACCCGTAGGGCAATTCTATACAGATAGCGTGTTAGACGAGGAAGCCCTACTGTTGTATGGCAAGAAGACTGAAGCAATTTCAATGGGATGAAGTACGTAGGTCTACCCATTTTTAGATGGTTACAAGTGAGAGACAGCTAATCAACCCAGATTTACGCAGTTGAGGGCACATCATCAGCGTGCGATAGGAATGGCGAACAACAAAAGCAAGCACCACGATAGGACATCAGAGCAAAGCAGAACTTTGGGAACAAGCTCATCCGTGTTAACAAGCCTGGCTATCCACCCTGACATCCTGAACCTGTTTTGTCCTCTCAGAGTCCGCCTGATCTCCCGTGTTCATGGTGCTCTCATGCTCGATCATCATAATGCATGCATTCTCTGCAACGGGCCGATGCTTGACTCCCTTTGGGACCACAAACACATCCCCTTCCTTCATGACGACAGGATCTTGGCCTTCAATCTCCATACTCAATTTCCCAGACAAAAGGTAGAACAGCTCTTCTGAATCCCGGTGGGCATGCCAGATGAATGCTCCGTCGATCTTGGCGACTTTGACGTGATGGTCGTTGATGGCGGCCACCAGGCGAGGGGACCACGTTTCGGTGAAAGAGGAGAGAACGGTAGGGATGGAGTTTGATTGCAACATCTTGGTTTGTATAAGGATTCGAGAAGAGGTTTCAGTGGATACTGGCCAGAAGAAACTGGTAGATGGACGCGTCTTTCTTAACTCATATCCTCGTTGTGTAAGCCTCGGCGAAATAATTGTGGGCCATGCTGACCATATGGGGCGATGTCATTTGCAGGGCGCAAGGGCGTGGAGATGCATGAGATAAGCTAGCTAGTTGGTGTCAAGTATTGGTAACAAGCCGGTTATTCTAGGCTTTGCTCCCCTTCACTTGAGTGGTTGATTAAAGTAGCGGTAGGTACTAAGAGGCTCCGTTCAGGTGGGATAACTTATGCCCATGGGAGCCACCCGACCCTATTCGTAAGTAGGACACAGTGTCTTGTTTCCAAGTGGTGTGTTGATGTGTGAGGCAAGAGTGGAAAATCCTAACAAGAAGCTGTAGGGTCTGCCTCTCTACCTAAAGATACCTGTAAAGTGCTTTTATTGGCCACAGTTATAACGTAGAACAAAGTCATAGCTGTAACTCCGTATCGCAATCAAGAACCTGAAGGCAAACTACCTCCCGATCTTTTTTTCTTTCCGTGCAGTGTTCAAATATATCAATTTCTTGTTGCCAATCGTTAGGTCCAGCATTTAAGGTGGTCTGCGCCGGACCGAACAAAGAATAAGTCGCAAGGGTCGAGACGGGGCGATGTATCTCCTTCCCCAGTTTGAGAAATCGGTTTAAAATACACTACAGGGAGAGGGTACTGGTCTTGCTGCGCTACTGTATTACGACATTCGAACCGATTTGAAAAGTTACACTGTTCCGTTCTAATATAAAGAGAATACTATTTGCGCTTTGTTATTCTAGGATTATGCTAGTTCTTTGGCATGAACAGCGTCTTTGAATAGGCATCAGCCTACTAAAAGCCCCAGGATTATTCTTTAGTTATCAAAGATTAGCAAAAAGCATTGTGATGTCAGTCACAAAGTAGATTGCCCGAGTTACCAGAACAGTATAGGCTGGTGTCAGCTTCATTATTATAGAAGGTACTCTTCTTCCATCTACAGATGACTTCGCCATCCACAACCAACTCTACCATCGACCTCCATCTTCCTATTCATTCAATCATTTCTTCACTCTTCAGAGTCTCCAAAAGTTTCAACCACAATTCGCAGTTCAAGACAGCTGTAACCACGGACCAGATACACTCCAGCACAAACGGATACCCAAGTCCTAGAGCCAATACTTCTACCCCTACTCAAACAGGCCTCAAACATGGCTCTCACACAACCACATTCCCAGATTTCTTCGAGAAGAGATTGGAGGCTCTAGAAATAACTGCTGCGGAAACTGGTTTTCCTAGCTCTCTCAGCAAACAACCCGAGTCCTCTTCCGCCAGCGACCACCTGGGGGAACCGCAAAAGCCCTTGTTTTCTCCTCGTAGCGCGCACCTTGAAAATACAGGCGAATTACAAGAGAACGAGTCTGCTTCTCTCAGTGACGAAATTGGGACGGCAGTGGCGCCACGAGCGAATTCTGAATGTCTTACAAAGCCAAGAGCTTTGCCAGCTTTGCCAGCTTTGCCAGCTTTGCCAGCTTTACCAGCTTCATCAGCTTCATCAGCTTTGTCTTGCGACGAGTACGTATTCAACGCAGATTCTATCGCATTCGACGCAGCCCTTGCGACTTCAAACAGACCCAATCTCCGAATCATCGTGCAGCCTGACGAGCCCTACACGAGGTTAGACTACATCGCGAGGCACCGCCACAAGACGCTCAGAGAGTCGTGTAACTCTCCCACCAGACACGGCAAGAAAGAAGTGGAAATTATCAAGAAAGTTTACAAGGAAGCTAAAGAGGACTGCGGATTCTATCGTTCACACCATAATGCCGCTAATTGTGAAGGTGCGAGTAAAGATTACGCTTTATAAGTCTTCCTCCTAATGGTAAAAGCTTACCTGGGTTGGAGGTATATAGAGCAAGAAGATATGATCCACCGATTAGGGCGAACTAGCCAGCAGCATACCCGATGGATAAATACACATTGAAGCATGAAGCCGATTTTTGGACTCTGATTCACGAAACAGATACTGGCAAAGAAGCTGGGCATCAACACCGGAAGCGGGCCATGACAGCCAGTGCAGCTGCTTGGTTTTGAAGCGGCAGACGCGAGAGATCCCACCACGTTCTGTGCGTCCCACAAGGGAATTACTGTAACAAAAGGAGGATTATCCATAGCGTGAGTCAGTGGTTCTACCCCCTGAGTCAAACAAGCAGTGCCGTCTTCATACCAGCAAATTTACGGAAGCTTAGAGCCTTCGCTTAGTATTAAATGAAGAAATGCTGCTTTATAGCGCCATTCAGGATAGACAGCAGGCATACTTGCTTGTGCATTGTTTCCTGAGTAGTAGCATCTTTATCCTTTATCGTTAAGTATTAAGAGAAGATAAAAAGAAAATATGTATTATAATTTAATTCATTAAATCCAAAACTATGAAGGATAAATCCCTAAAGTGCGTAATCAAAGAGAATTAATCGAGTTAGAGGTTAGACCATTAAGTCAAAGCAAACTTAAAAGAAACTCTAGGCTCTAGCCAACAGCATCAGTATAGTTATTGTCAATTGACAGAAAACTGTAACCCAACCAACACACTGACGTAGATACCGAGAACCGCGGAAATAACTAGTGTGTCATACGTACTCTAAGAACCAGCGGGGTGAGAGGATATCGGAGACCGATGATAATATACATAGTACCGAGCAACTCCCCCAGGATCTACATGCCTTTATGCTTGAGCTAAAATCGATTAGAGTTATCGAGACGATGCGAAGCAAGTGCGATTTATGAATCTTTGTGTTCAGAAGGCTCTACCAAAAGGCTTCCACGGACACCCCAGTCGACAAGCGAGTTGCAGGCAGTGCTCTTTCACAAGAAACTGGTACTTGACATCATTGTGAGTAGCCTTCTACAGCCTACGTGTCTCTCCTCTTCCTTATCTCTGCAACAGGTGCTTCTCGTTATCTCGTCTCCACTGTTGAGAGGGGAAACTCCAAATGTCCAGGATCCCCTCCTTTTCCCTGTCGTCCTGTATCGGAGCGGGGCCGACGAAGATGTAACGTTTGTGGGGTAATTAGATAGTAACAAACAAAGGCACCCAGGCTTCACTACCCTGCTTTCTGGGTCTGTTAGATAACCATCCAGTAGTATTCATCGAACAATCATAACCGTTCCGAACCTAACTTTAAGTTGACCAACATGCGAGCACCCCGGCCAGAAACGCCGGCTTCCAGGTTCGGCAATGGGGCATGCGCCTGTGTTAATGCATCATCGGCACACTTTCTTGCCTCATTAGGCAGGTTGTTGTGTAGTGAAAGAGCGGGGAGATAGTTGTCGGAGAACAGTTCTGGCTCCTTGAACTTCGCTTAATGGTCAGGTCAAGAGTTGGACGATGATCGGCGCTGTGTCTCCAAATCCCATGGATTGAGGGGTCTCGGACTCTTGAATCACTGCATAAAGTGAGGGCTACAGCCTTGAAGTCGGTGGAGAGTGGTGCTTTGTTGGGGTTATAAATATCATCCATTCCTCTTCACGCGTTCCCTCGCCTCTCAGGACGTTGATCCCGCAGCATTTCGTCCACTACATTTCATTGAAGAGCTTACATTACCACCATGGTCCGCGTGACGCAAGCGAAGGGCCTTTTGGCGGCCTTTGGGCTGGCATCCATTAATACTGTCATCGCCACGTCCCAGACCTCTCTGCAGTCTCGCCAGAAGAGCAACAGCTCCGACATAACCCCGTATGTCGAAAAGGTCTCCGACTACGTCGACTCCCTCGAGGAGGAGCTCTGGTCGATTAACAAGGAGATCCACGACAACCCCGAGCTAGGCTACAAGGAGGTCAAGGCACACAAGCTCTTGACCTCTTTTATGGAGGAGCAGAAGGGATGGAACGTGACTCGCTCCGTTGGTGGCATCGCAACTGCCTTCATGGCGGTCTTCGAGGGCAGTGGCGATGGCCCGGTGGTCAGCTTCAACGCTGAATACGACGCCCTCGAAGGCCTCGGTCATGCATGCGGCCACAACCTCATCGCGACCGCGTCTCTCGGCGGCGCACTTGCAGCGGCTGAGATCATGCGCGAGGAGAAGCTGGCCGGCAAGGTGATTCTGTTCGGCACGCCAGCAGAAGAATCTCTCGGCGGCAAGGTCAAGATGCTCGAGGCTGGTATCTTCGAGGACGCCAAGATCGACATCTCCCTCATCTCACACCCCGGAAACGGCGCGGACACGCCGTATATGATCACCATGTCGACAGACCGCTTCGACATCGAGTTCAAGGGCCTTGAAGCACATGCAGCAGCAGCTCCCTGGCAAGGCATCAACTCTCAAGACGCCCTTCTGCTTGCGAACAGCGCCCTCTCATACATGCGCCAGCAAATGCGTCCAACAGACCGCGTCCACGGCATCATCGAGTCAGGCGGCAGCCGCATCAACGTCATCCCCGCGCTCTCGTCAGGAAGCTACCAGATCCGATCCGCCGACGACGAGCAGCTGGAAGACCTCACCGACCGCGTGGTGCAATGCTTCAAGGCTGGCGCGATTGGTACCGGGGCGAAGCTCAACTTGACGATGAGGCCCTACGGCTACGCAAACATGAACAACAACGACGGTCTCGCCGCGTCGTATAGCCGGTGGTTTGAGGAGCTAGGCGGCGAAGTGCCCGAGGCCGACCTCGACAAGACGCGGGATCCCAGCGGTTCGACGGACCAGGGAAATATCAGCCACGACTTTCCCGCCATCAGTCCTCAGTTCCAGATCACCTTCGCAAACGGCAGCGTGCCTGAGACGGGGCCGCATACCGAGGGCTTTGAAGTGGCAGCTGGCTCGAAACCCGCGTTTGAGAAGGCGCTCTTGGTGGCCAAAAGCCTCGCTGGTGTCGCCGTGGATGTGTTGACTGTCGATGGATTATTAGATGAGATCAAGGCCGAGTTTAAGAAGTCGCAATCCTCAAAGCTGAGGAGGAGACGGGCTTGAACGGACTATGTACCAGATGAATAGAGCTCTGAATGATGATGAAGTAGAGTTACATGCTCATTTCCTGCAGTGAGGACCTACATATGTCAACACATTTCCATCTTGGAGTTTCAACCAACCTCGAGTCTAGTTTTAATCTTTCACATCTCGGACAAGGCCAGCGGGCTGAAGCGTTCAGGGGTCCGAATGCGGCCATAGACGGTGAGCTAGCGACCGGCACATCAATAGTGTCTCCTAGCTTCTAACAAATTTAACTCGATGAGTTTAGTCTATCGACGAAGTGCAGGTCCAAACTCCACATGGTAAAATTACGCGCCTTCGTTCCAGCTGGTTAAGAATATTTAACCACAACGTCTGTCCAAGCCACACTACGTACTCCTTTTTGTGCCGCCTAAACCTCCTTCAAGATGATCGCACTCAAAGCCCTCACACTCTTGTGCCTGGCGCTAGGAGCCAATGCTGGTCTCTGCAAGCCAAGCTCCTCCGATATTTCCACAACCGCAACGTCCGCAACATCAACAAGCACAACCTCCAGCATTCCTTGTCCAGCATACACCGTCATCAGCCCACAGCCGCCAGGCCAACTCTGCAACGTGGCAGTCGGCCGAGGCCCATCCAGTTCATCGCCATACTACCTATCGTTTCCTCCGTCGACCAGTCTGGAAGGCTGCGCCAAGCTGTGCGCGGAAAAGGCGACTTGTGTGTCGTTTTACATGGAAATGTACAGCCCTGCGCCTGGTGTGTTCTTCCCGATTTGCGAGCTTTTCTCTGCTCTCAAGGAGGATATTGAGTTTGGTGCGCCCCCGGGTGGTGCGTACTATGATCAAGCATGCTTTGCATGCGATCGGGATTAAACAGAGGCAATGGAAGGCGATGGTCGCGATTTTTAATGTTGGAAGAAGTGGTGTTATTATGGGTGTCTCACGCCCTCAGCAGTTACAGCAATCATTCTGGGACTTGGTGGAGAATTCGGTGTTTGCGAAGTTGGCGAGGATAAGCAGTCTCTTGAGTAAATTCTATGGATACATACATTCCTCTCACTGAGCATTAAATCGTCTCAGCGCAACAGTCATAAGACTTCATTATATAACTACTACGGTTCTGGATATATTTGTTCCAAGATTAACTTTGCCTATCATGGCTACAACCGCGTCCCTGTTTAAGTGAATGTTAGCTATCGTTTCTCCTATGTTTGGAGTAAGATCAGTTATCTTTATTACACTTTAACAACAGCGGTAATCCAATCTTCAATGTGGTAGTATATCGCAAGATATCCCAATCCTCACAAATCTATCACTGTCTGGTCTCAATGTCCAGAGACGCGTAACAGTGTTTAACCTACCCTAGTCAGCTTACCCTAGATCATCCGAACGAAACTCGCTGAGATCAGTCACGTGCGGGTCCGGGATTCTGCGTCTCGGATCAAACAACATCCAGTCCGAATATCTGACGGAGGGGTTGGTGTTGGCTGAGACCGTGACGCGTACGGGCTCAATTGAAACAATAACGGTCTCACGGGCCACCAGCACCAACCTTGACTAAGTAACCGAGTTGGCTTCCCATTGTGACTGTGGCGTGAATCATGGCTGCTAACCAGACACAGTGTCAGGTAAGATGATAGAGCTGTCTGCGATTGGAGATGCTGGGGCTGTCTGCGACTGGGGATGATTGGACTGACCAAGCGACCAACAGGCTCTGCAGCTGTCCGACGCCCAAAGATGTGAGAACGAGGCCACCAACGCCAACGGGCTCTTCTGCCAGTTCCATGCCAAGCAGGTCTTTGGCTTGTACAAGGGCTACAAGCGTCGTAACGCTATGCTCGATGCTCTGGAGGAAAATGCCCCTCCCGCTTTGAAGAACTCTCGGACGCCTCTCTCTAACGAGACCTTCGAGATTATCACGGAGGAGGAAACGCTGAAAGAAATCCACACTCATTTGTTTGAAAAATACGTCTTGCTCGGAAAGGTCATTGACGCACGCAAGCTCCACCATAAGCACTTCTACTCACAAGACCTTGACTACGGACACCAGGTGTACCTGGACAAGCTCAGCAGCCAGCGCCACACTGTCCTCCGGGCTCTCAACAGACTGGAGAAGCGTATCGCCAAGGTCTTGTACCAGAAGGAACAGTGGTTCACGTGGGTCCGCAAGATCCAGGACGAGGAGGAGGCAAACGGCGAGAAGGAACAGAAGAAGGTCAAGCGGGAGGCTGCCCTGTTCAAGCGTCATTGGAAGCAGGTGGAGGCCCAACTCGAGTTGAAGCGACAGAAGGAGGAAAAGAAGCGCCAAGATGCCTACCTTGAAGATGCTTACAAGGAGAGGATGTCCATGGCAAACGAGGAAGACGACGAGAGCTGGGACCCCATCGAAGACATGGCACAAGACAACCGGGACCGCTACATCGATTTGATGAAGCATTTCCTGTGGATGACCGTCTTCGAGGCCAAGGAGACCCAACCTCCCTCGACCGGCCCAGAGAGCAAGACTGGGGATCTTGCTCAAGTGGACGAACCCAAGCCACCTGCGAAGAAGAACAAAAAAAGATCCAAGGCCAAAGGGGGGGCTGCCAAGTTGGGAGGCACCGGCGAAGGGGGGAGCAGCTCAAGCGATGCGACGGGCAATGCCTACGTGGGTCAGGAGAGGCTCATGGCAATGCGGATGAGCAACGAAGCTGGTACTGGCCCCGACTTGCAAGAGCCGGACAAAAGCAACATCGAAACGGAAGAGGAGATGCGGAAGCGTCTGAGCGAGGGCGTTGAGAAGAACCTTGACAGCATCTCCGGTTGGCAACTAGTCGGCACGCTGGAAAACCCCCACGAGACCTTTAGCAAAACGGCGCCGATGACGAACGACGAGATTGAGGCCGTGGTTAAGGATATCAGGGAAATTAAAGTGCTGCTGTTCTGTCGTCTGCTGCTCGCACAGGCATCCATGTTGCCGGCTGCTCTGCGAGCGACCAGTGTGTTGGAATTCCTCAACGATGCTAATGTTGCCGAGTCCGACCTGCGGGATCTCTGTCTCAAGGTGGAGAACCCTAGTCTCCAGGAAATTCGAGACGCGTGTGCCGACTTTGCCCGTGGAGACGAGGTCGGCGAGACGGCTAAGGTGGAAGTGGATGACTATGAGGATGAGGCTCTGGAAGATCTTCTGATCGAGGACAGCCGCTATCGCCATCTTCACTCTCATGACTGGCTCTTCGACACAGTCATGAAGCAGGTTATGGCAAAAAGCCCGCGCAAGAAGAAGAAGAGGACCAAGGCATGCAACTCAAAGGTGACCATCTGCGGGCGAAGCATCTGGAACCACGCCAGCGAGAATGCCATGTCCCGCGATGGCTGGCTTCACTTCTCCATCCTGGCCAAGGACTGCGACCTCAAGCACGCCATCCAGCTCTGCCGCAACTGGGCCGAGTTCACCGAGCTGAACCATCTGACGCTGTGGCAGTACTTCCCCGCGTCCAACTGGGTATCCTGGGGCGGTGACCGGCTGATTCGTCAGCTTCAGGAGTTGAGGCTCTTCCCGTACTTCACCGACCTCGACGCGCAGAAGCATAGCAGACGAAACCAGGTTGCCGGTCGGACGCGAGGGCGGCGACAGCATGACTTTATCGAGGCGCGAAACGTCATCGCCGCGCACATGAAGCGGAACGACCTCGTCACCCGACGCTTCATCCAGTATCTTGTGATGCGAGCCGGCGAGGTTTTGGTCCTGGTTCGAGACGGAAAGACAGGCCGCGTTATCACCGCGCCTCCCGAGAAGGAACTCTGGACGTACCGAAAGAAGCAGGGCCTCGGCAGGGCTTCCAAGAGCGAATGGGAGAACATCCTGGAAATCGGCCCAGAGTACTTCGACATGACCGACAGACTACGAGAGTGGCGATTCGGGTTTGATGACTATTACGACATCTTCGTCTGGGACTTTGTGCCTGACCAAGCGGCCATTGGCATGTACAACGTTGTTGTTGCCGTACGTGTTGCCCACACACTCTGGTTCTGACCAAGCTGACTGAACCGTGTTAGGAACTACGGAATGCATGGCGCATCACCCATCCTCGGGACGTGTATCGACACATGAAGCCACTTTTGCTGACGCTCACCCGCGAGAAGGACACGATGCGAACGCGGCAGATCAAAGAAGGCGAAGACGTCGAGAGCCTCTGGCAAACAGTGTCGGACGAGCGCAACGAGTTCAAGCTCTTCGACATTCAAGGGTCGGGCATCACTTTCCGCGGAAATGAGGACGTGGCTAAGTCAGCGTACATGTTCTACAACGAGGCCAACGCCGCCGAGGACGAGGTCTTGTTCCCGGACGAGCTGGACTCCAACGACGAGAACGTGCCGTTCCGAGAAATCAGGAACGGCATCGCCCGCGTTGAGCACGGCCATATGGGCAGCACCATGCGGTATATCCGACGGGGCGTACAGGCGTTGGAAAAGGGCAAGAACCCCATGGATACGTTGGGTCTCCCGGACGAAGACAACATCTTTGCTCTGCCGAGAATCTGGAAGACGGGGTTGAAGCAGGTCCACAAGGAGGGCCTTTCGACGGAACAGCGCAAGCTGCTCAAGCGAACTGGCCTGTCGTTCCGGGACCGCGTTGACGCTGCGGATGACATGGAACTCATGGAACGAGACAGGGCGTTCGGTAAGCAACCCCTTTGCGCAAGTCCTTCCTGCTTGATGAATGACACTAATGTGATTACAGGGTTTAAGGAGTCCTTCCACGATGGAGATCTCGAGCCAGGGAACACCCAGCGGTATAGCCAAGTCCTGGACAAACTCACCTACATGCTCGCATTCCCCCATTCCGGTCCGACCGACTGGGTCTGGTTCCTGGCCGAAATTCTCGACTGGCTGAAACAGCGCGCCGACTACAGAGATTACGCTTCGGATCCCGCCGCACCGTGGCCGCATGGCTTCATCATCCAGGACCTGGTGCAGGCCTTTGTGTCCATGGCCATCTTCTTCCCCGAGTCCCCCATCACCGCACTGGTGACTAGGTTCATCAACTCAAACTCGTGCGAGGATCTCCGGAAGACAAACTTGTTCGATCCCAAGGAGCGCTGCAAGACGCGGCCTGATCGCCGAGGGCGCACGAGTTACAAGTTCCGCGAGAAGGAGTTCTGGACCGAGTGGAAGAAGGTCTACAACCAGGATAGCTATTTTGCCGACGTCTACCCCATGAAATGGAGTGTTGCTATCCGCCCTATTATAGCTCATTGTTAGTTACTCTCCTTGGTCGACGTCGGGTGTATCGACTTGCTAACAAGTGATAGTGTACCGGGCGGGCATCATTGCACCGGCGTACATACAGAACGACTCGCAAGTCGTCTCAGGAATAGCCACAGCCAACACGGAGCCTCACCGCCCCGACAAGCTGGATCTCTTCATCAACTACGAAGATCAATATGGCAACTTCAACCTGGAATTCGGGCCCGACTTCATGCCCCCGAGCAAATGGCCCGACCTGCTCCCTCTTGCCAAGACCTTTGGCAGCAAACACCCCACGGCCCGCTTCGCTCTCCTGCGGCTCTGGTCAGCGGCGCACTACTACCCGTTCATGGTAGGCCTGTACAACCGACAAAACACCAGCTTCCTAGACAGCACGGGCCGATCGTGGGAGTGGAAGTTCGTGCCCAAGGACATGCCGGCCAGCGAGTTCAGCGCGCACCGCGTCACCAGCGTGCGACTAGACTTACTGCGGGAGCAGTTTGGCGACCGCGTGACGAACCGCGGGGACTTGATCCTGGTCATGGGCGAGGATTCGGCTGATCTGATGAAGTACTGTACCGCGGTGACGTTTGCGCTACAGACGAAGCCGTGGCTGCGCGAGATTGATCTGTGGAAGAGCTTTATCAATGTGGATTTGGACTTTGTTGCTGGTTTGGATCCTTTCTGGTTGGACTAGATGTTGGCCGAAAGTGTTGAACTAGCCAGCGGTGTGTACAAAAGGATTGGATGGCGGAGGATTGTTAATAGACAAAAGGGTCTTACCATAGAATACTACTATCGTGAGTGCAAACCATGGCTTGTATGTTGCAACATTACGGGATGTCGCAGAAGAATGGCTGAAATGCCAATGATACCAGCAAGCACGCTCGAGCAAATTGTCGCATAGTCACATGCCCGCGTGAGGCTATCATTAGTTTGAGTACCTGCTAAGGGATGGTCATGGCGTGAGTCGCGTGGGGATTAATCAGACTAAAGTACTCGGCCAAAAGCAAATTCGCGTTAAGCGCGTCTTGGAGCGCGTTTTTAATTAAGGGGTTAAGATTAATTATATGGGCACTGGCCGCCCAGCAACCAACGGGTTGGACTCTTCATTCTACGTTTACTTGACAAGCCAATTCTGCATTCTGTGTATCGTCCACTTCAGACATCGCACGAACCAACTATGTCATCACACGCTCTACTGCAAGAAGCTGTCCGCACGGCAATGAAACGATCAGCGCCAGTCGACGACGACGACGTCGCTCTGCCAGCTCCCAAGCGTCAGGACCGCTTCCCCGTCCAACGTAGCCCTGCGTCATCTGTATCGGCCGCAGTCCCGCTTCCGGAGGTCATCGACTTGGCTTCGAACGACTTGGCTTCAGATGGGTTACCATACGAAGACTATCTTGACGACGGGCCGGAGTACCGCACCTTCCGCGACGTTTAGAGCGATTTTGACCTGATGTGGTCGCTTGGACTTGCTGGTCTTCCTGCGAGGAAGAAGCCTACGAAGAACAAGGGGAAGTGCACAGAGGTGAGTCGCACACTTACACATCCGCTCTTGGAACACGGTTACTGACCATCTACTCCGACCAGGCGAGAAAATCCCCCCCAAACCGCAACGAAGCCAGCTGTAAGTGCAGCAAAGCCGGCAACTGCACCACGAGAAAATGCGGCTGCGGGAAATGGGGATACGGCTGCTCGCCCAGTTGCGGCTGCAAAGGCCGATGCGGCAACCCCTTCTACCGCATGTCGGAAATCTTCGCCGGGCCTGAGGGAACGCCCGCGACCGAAACGCGACCGCACGACTGCTTCGCCGAGTGGTTCCGTCACGAGAGCCTGTCGCATCCCGAACATACTACGCTAGAGTACATCTTCGAGACCATCTACGCGTCCCTCTGCAAAGACCACGATCCCGAGCTGCGAGATGCGCCGACGTCATGGAAGGACCGCTGGGATGCGGCGGGCGTCGCTGATCGAGATGCCAGTGATCCTGACAAGCGCGAGATGATGCGGGAGCTTGTTCGTATGGGCTGCGGGATCAACACTTCTATGAAGTATGTGTCGTGGTGCAGAGGGCATTGGCAGAGACGCTGGGTCAGCACGGAGTGTACCTGGCATTGTGCGTCTTGTAAGACGTGCAATGACTGGAGGGAGTGGCATTGTGGAGACTGTAATAAGTGTACTTATGGTGTTTCGCTGCCTTGTGAGCGGTGTGGTGGAGGGAGCAATGTTGCTGACTTGGTGGAGGATACGTTCTAATGGAAGGTCTGATGGACCTCATGATGATTGGGAATGATCTAAGTGTACTAGGATGTGATGATCCGTTTATTAGGCTCTGGTCAGGCTTGGAATGGCCCATTCTTTTACTCCTGGGCCTCCAGAATCGTAGACTCAACGCCTTGAATTCGGAGACATTCGACCTAGTGGCTCTGGACGCTGTAGATACATAACGACCCAGATACATTGAGTGTATTTCTCAAGCTCGACTTTGTCATCTGGTAGTCAGTGTGTGGGATAGAGCTCTGGATGCGAGAGTAAAGGTTGTTACTGCCCTCACTAAAAAACATACTGAGGAGACTATCACTGGGTGGAAGTTCCTTGTTTTGGTAGCGTGAGGTTCGACTAATTGTGACAAAACACCAAACACCACCTCGTTTGCTAGGCAACTGTTGAGACGAGATGAGATTCCCAGCTTCCATTGGCTGTGATACCAGGCAGACAAGAATGAGCAAGGCTGCACGTGACTGAGGCGTTTGGCTACCTGATCTTACGTGTCTTTTCTTACATTATTTCACATTTGCTTGTCCCCAACCACCAACTTTGGCTTCGAGTCTTTCAATCCCTTTAGATTCTTTTCACTGATTATAAGTTATTAAGCAAAGAGTTGGAAGAAGCTGGTTCTGCAAGAAATCACAACAGGCTACCAGGACAGAGCTCATCGCTGGCATGTCTTACGTCTGTGTCGAACACTGTGTCTTGTGTGGGATACGTCTCTCTCACAACGACGATGCAATATGGAGGAGGGAATTCAGGGCAAGTGAGTGGCTTTGATGAATTGCCCCATCTCCTGGTTGTGCCTTCTCACTCTATTAGTATACATCACGAGAGAAGGGTGGGATCAAGTCTACGTTTCCGGCGTGGGGATTTGCCAGCCCCTTGGATGGACTGCGCCTATTGATCCCATGGACGCCATGATGATGGCAATCTCCACCCCGAATGTTGCGTCAAGGTAGAGACCGAGTTCATGTCGCTCCAGGACATTCGTCAATACCCACTCCACCACCCGCAGACTGTCTGGGGATTCCCGTTTCATTCGACTTGTTGGAGTCTGCTTGTCAAGGTTTTCCAACCTCGTCTTCCAGATTCCCTGTATGCGTGCCTCTCGATGCCCTGCAGGATTGGCAATGCCCTAGATTGGGGCCACGACTATGGTGGTGCTGTGAACTTTCATTCATACAGAGGATTACCCGCCTCAGCAATTTCTCGCCACAGTTCACCAACAAACGACTACATGAACTGTGACCCAGTCGAAATTCCTGAACTTCAGAACCTTCTCCGATCTCCAACAGTGCTGAAAGTTCCTGGATCAGACCAACCTGATCAAAACAATGGGGTTTGCGTTCAAAGGTCTGGGAGGACTTTCGATTGCTTCGCATTGCTGCCGCCAGAGATTCTGCAGGTCATTCTCATACTCTCACAGTCCAAAGATGTTTCTTCCTTCAGACTGGCGTCTCGTACTGTTGGTAGCTTGGCACTGACAGGCGCGTTCTGGAGATCACGTTTCTCCGACGGGTACGAGTATGACTACATATTCGAGGTTCTCGAATCAGGAAAAGTCCCATCGAGAGCTTTGTACGATGGAATCTCTCGCATACGACGCAGCCCAGGCCTGCTTAACCGAAAGCGTATTTGGGGTGCTACTTTGCAACTTCGGGATATATTGGCGCAGATAGATAGGGCTTGTTATGGGAGTCTGCTGGGAAGCTCGTTCGAGCCAGATGAAATTGGTGATGAAGAGAACCTTGCGTGGATCTGTGCTGGGTATAGCGTCAGAGACCTGCATCGATTGTTCATTGGAGGCACGAGAAGACTTCGGACTCGAGTGCTTGATGTCCCTCCTAGGTTTCAAGGGATTTCTATCTCCTTCATCCGACTAAACAATGGCAATTTCATATCGGGTTTCCGATTCCATCAGCAGAACGGGGATGAGACTCTATTCGGTTATATACACCGAGACCGAGAGGTTCCTCTCTGCATCCCTTCTCAAGTGGATGTTTACGGCTGGAACTTGGCATTTCATGAGAATGGGATCAGAGCTATTGCCGCGATCATGGGCGATGGAACTATCTCCCCTTGGGTCGGAGACCACGAAGGTTGTCTAAAGAGGCGATTGATTGGAGACATGCAAAGGCTTTCTAGTATGAAAGCCGAATTCGACGTGAGTGGGATGTCTCTTTGTGTGCCAGACAACTATGCTCTTGCCTGTCCTAACTAAACTTCTTTTTAGGCTTTGAAGCTCGTTTCTCTTAGTCTTCCGGAACCACCTGATCAATATCGGAGGGTCCTGAACTTACGCGACAATTACCTCTGGAGCCACGAGATTCCAGCCGAGGGCCTTTACTTCAACGGGAGAGGAAGTTGTGAGTCAACGAAGAAGCACGATACTATCAATATCCTCTATTCCACTGTGGAATTTGGTGGTAGTCATGGACAAGACCTTGCTCAACTTGTCGAGATCGTCGGATGGGTGTTTTCTGCTCCCGACCATTTTGGGACGCAGTTCCTCTACACTGACCCCTCCAAGAACAAGTCTATCGGACATATCGAATCCTCTGGTAATGGTGGCCCTCGAGATAGCCTTGAGTATTCCCGAATTCCCTTTTCCATTAATGGGCCAGGAGGCGAAAGGATCTCAAACATACAAACGCAGGGACATGGTGATACACCCGCGTTAAAAGTAAATAAACATACCTGTAATCAGACTGCAGTCAGAGATATTGATCGTTGCTTCATAGATTCGGACCAACTTTGCCCGGGAGGTTATCTTCCCCTCCCCCAAAGATGTTCGTTCCGATCTACCTTGGACCATCATTGAGCCGACGGCGAACACCATCATTGGCTTTTACTATCACAGGGTATGTATGTTAACAGCTTTTGTCGGCGATTGTTGCTAACAATTCCCCTGTGCTAAAGACGGGAAATGAAAGATCTAGGCCTACTTTCTATCGACTCAGATGTGAATTAGAGGGACCATGACAGAGTTACAGAGGACCGCTCGTTGTTAGAACGTAGGATCGATGGTTTGTTGCGGCTGTGACCAGTGAGAATGAGCACGTCCCGATCTGGCCCTGACTACCTTTGACTCCTATTCCCAATTTCTATCCTTGTGTACTCGAAGCTCTAAGTTGGGCTAGTATTAGGTTACTACTTAGTGTAGCACCTTACTTTAGCCCAGGCTTCTATAGGATCCTGGGCACTTGCTGTGTACGTATCATAGGTTTGTGCAACTAGCCATAACTATAACCCTAACCCTCCTGGTTGTAATAGTCGGGATTAGCCCAGAGAGTGGAGGCACGCGACAAGCAACAGAAAGGCATCCACGTCCTAACTTGATGATGAATAGCACATGGATAAAAGACGAGGCCCTTTTGTATATCTCCACCGGCTACAATTTAGGTCTTGAGAAGCCAAACACTTGCACATACGACCATAGCTCTTAGAAAATACGGGATCCCGTCCGCTCTCCCCTAGTCAAACTGAGAAGCGGTGAATTAGTACTCGGGTCGGTGACGACCGGGGAATCCTCACTGTTGTATGTTTTCTTTTTGCCGTTTTGAGAAATGTTTGACGTTAAGGGAAGGACACTTGGCTGTTAGTCTCCATGGCGATAGGAAGATGGATGATGGGGAGCCTTTTAAGAACCACCATCGGCGCATCGAGCGGAAGAAGCATATATGTTGTCTTTACTAACTGTCCTCTCAAAGTCAACCATGAATGAGTGGGAAGGCCGTGGATGTCGTCGAGAGGGACGGACGATTGAGAAGAATAGGAGGTGGGTACGGTATTGTGTGGCTAGAAGGCCTGGGAGCTATGAGCCACTTATGGCCCTAGAAGCTAGTCTACCAACTGTTCATCATGCTAGTCAAGATTGGCTTCATCTTCAGGCTCACTACAAATGTTCCAGCACAATAAAGACAAATTATCCGGCAAGTTTCTACATGACGAGTTGGTTGATGAGGCGGTTCCGTACTTTAACAACTACATGTAATGTAAATTTCGAAACAGAGTCTGGCGGGAAGTAAGTCAAGACTGCTATTTTCGTGAGACACCAACGCTGACAGTAAGCACATCCTACGGTTCAGCTCGGGCTCTGAGAGGAATAAGTCTAAGCGTAGCTTGTTGGAAGATTCTTTACAACCCTCTTGGTAGCGAATAGCAAGGTAAGGTGCGGTAAGTCTATAGCTATTTCCTTGGTAAGAGTCGTCTTGTCAGGATGCCTTTGGTATGAGTTACTATATCGCTTCAACTTAACTGCTGTCTCAACCTGTAGACTTAGACGACGGATAAGATACATCATAACTTTAGATCTGCATATTGTTAATACTAGATCTTGTAGCCCATTCTCAGCCACTCTCCCAAGCTAATCCCTTGCCAAATCACATCAGAATCAGTTATCTAGACAGTCATTCAAACTCAGGGTGTCAGGTTCTTTGACCCTCAATTCCATTCTCAAGCGTTGACGTCAAAGTATGGCCTCTCTGCTTGAGGTGTAATGCGCAGCATATGCCGGCGAGTCTGAGCTTCATCGACCTGGAAGTCACGAAGAGCGGAGCTATCAACGACAAAGGTCAGTCTCAAAGTATTCCGTCGAAGGCATCCTCCTCTTGTTAAGCTCTCCGACCATGGTTAAGGAGGGAAGTAAGCAACTTACTGTTGAGTAATCCGGTTGTCGTAGACTACCACCGTTCCAGGTGTCCAGTGCACGCGAATGTGCCAGTCTTGTCCATGTTCGATGTGGTTGTAAAGGAAGTTGAGAATATTTGCTATAGATAAGTTAGCATATCTGTATCGAACGATGAGTGATGAGATGCCACAACATACCACTTTCTTCCTCCTTGAGGCCTTGAATGCGCCTGGTGTATAGACGGTTCACATACAACGACTTGGACTTGGTCACCTGAGTAACATATCTCGTCAGTTCGTCTATGTCACACAGCCTCGAGCGTAGTGAAGATGATTACTTACAGGGTGCGTCCGAACCACTGGGTGAATGGTCTCAATTGGCTCGCGGATATAACGCTCTTTGTGGTCTGCTACCCGTGCCTGGTCAAAGCCAGAATGCGTCGCTTCGAGCCCATGAAGTTTCTCACGGTAAAGAGGAGACAGCGAGTTATACGCGGCCACAGTGGACAGGTACAAGGTGTCACCTCCTGACTTGGGGGTGTCAAGCGCTAAGAAGATGGTGGTTCCCATGCCGTTGCTGTTGAAATCAAGTTAGCCCAAGGTGAAGCTTGCAAAAGCTGGCGAGGCAAGGCTTACATCTCATAGGACATGTCAGTGTGCCACTTGATGCTGCTGACATTGTTCTTGATCTCATTGTCTACTGCTCCAGCTCTACCATGGTTATAGTGGTCAGTAAGTGTTCCACCTGATACAAGCGTGCTATGCGTACTTGAAGTCTCGGTAAACTGGCAAGAGTTCGGGATAATCTTTGACGTGGCCTCCATGCTGATGGACATGCAATTTGCCAAAGTGGGCGCCAAACTCTTTCTGCTTCAGGAAGCCAATATCGGCAAAGTCTTGATCACGAAAGACGACAACGCCCCTTTCTGCTGCCAAGAGGGCGAGCTCGTCTCTCTGCTTCGAGTCGAGTGAGCTCAACTGGAGGCCATGAACTTCAGTGCCAGTAGCTGGGGTGATTTCTTGGAAGGAGGACCCAGCAGCACCCAGGAGGGCTGCCTTGTTAGGATCGGCACGCAATCCAGGGTCTTCATGCTGAAATTGCTCCAGCGGCGACTGCAACCCTGGCTTGAAGTGTGGGAGGTATGGCGAGTATTTGTACTAATAAGGGTAAGTAAACGAGGGATGATGAGATAGGCTCTTCGCTTGGCTGGGTACCAACCTCAGCACTCTGGTAGTCAATGGAAGTATCAAACTTCAATTGGGAAATAGTCTCCGAGGACTTTGTAGTGGTGGTGGTCTGAGTAGACATGATAATAGAGTAAGCATTGGATAAGGGTGATATGGCGCTATCTGGTTGTGCCTCTCATTAAGCCCATCTTTGCGTACGATAGCCCATTCTTTATCAATCTCACCCTCCCGCCTGCTTGCTTCCGTGCTTTGTAATAGGATGCCGGGGGTCGGGATGATCCCGACGACAAAGACAGGCTTTGGATTAGCCACCCCGCGATACTATGGCAACATCTGTCATGGGGTTGATGTGACCACGGTCAGCATCCCTGGATATGCTTATTTAGTCTCATATTCCCGACGTTCGTCATTATTCCCACGATGGCGAGTCGAATTCAATGCCTCCCATTCGTCCACGCCTGGCATTCTTATCTGATATCCCACGGAACTCGCCATATATGCCGGACATGACGACGCCCACTATGCGACACTACCGAACTAATGCTGTGCGACCGCAGAGTATACAAAGAAAGATTGATGGGCGGCTACACGGGCCGAGCTGGCATCTAACCAACGCAGCTTGTTCCCAAATCGTGAATTGCACTGCAAAATGTCGACTATCAAGGCGCCGACAGCAACTGTTGCTGAACATTCAGCATCGTCGACTGACGAGGAGGTTTCAACTTCTGTGGTGACGAGCCCGGTTGAGTAAGGCACCGAAAAGAGGCCGCTTTGGCGACGCGTTGCAGGATTCTTCTGGGATTCTGTGGATGGAGGGGATCCCAGGGACAGACGGTATATCCAGAAGTTGGATACCTTCCTATTGTAAGTGACATCAGAGTTTGCTTCAGCTCTTGATGGTAGTCCTGATTAATGCGACAGTTCCTATATCTGCCTGGGGTACTTTATCAAATACCTCGACCAGACAAACATCAGTATGTGGCATATGAGCCTTGATATGCCTGACTATCACTCACACTTCTCCAGGCAATGCCCTCATCAGTGGCATGAAAGAAGACGTGAGCTCAATTATTCGCGGATCTCAGATGACAGTTGCATAGCTAACAAACCTATCTCTAGCTCGGACTATATGGAAACGAGCGTAACTGGCTCAACAGTTACTTCAACATTGGTTACCTGATCGGCACGGTCCCAACGCAGATGATCCAGCTGCGATACATCAGGCCGTCCATCTGGATTCCACTATGCGAAGTGGGGTGGTCTATTCTCGTCATGGCCATGGCAGCTGCCAAGGATGTTCAAACCGTACGTTGCAACAGCTATCTCTAGTCACCAACTTTAGCTGACAACCACGAAATTTGTATGCACTTCGGTTCTTTGTTGGCCTTTTAGAAGCATGTGCCTTCCCCGGATACGCAGCCCTGCTAGGAGGCTGGTACGGACCCCGCGAGTTGACCAAGAGGATGGCCATCTTCGAGCAGACGAGCGCTATAGCGTCCATGTTCAGTGGATACTTGCAAGCTGCTCTATACAAGGGCCTTGGAGGACGCCACGGCCTGGCTGGTTGGCAGTGGCTGTTTATCTTTGATGGGTATGGCCTCCAATCAATACTAGTGAGAGAAGATGAGACTGATACCAATAGAATCATCTCGATACCAATCGCCGTATGGGGTTTCTTCGCTATTCCTGATCTCCCTCATACCACTCGGGCGTTTTACTGGAAGAACGATGTGAGTGCTTACCTACGGCATAGCTCATGATGTACTACTTCGTAAACCTATAGCTAACGATGCAACAGGATAAGGAATACGGCATTCGGCGAGCAGAGAGGAACGGACGTGTTGCGCCTCAGAAGCTGACCCTGCAAGCCACCAAAGGCATCTTCACCAACTGGAGGCTGTGGGTTTTCATCCTTCCGTATCTGTAAGTACTCATCCTCTGGCTTCTTCCGTGATGCTCATGCTCTTCAGGATAGTCGCTCAAGCTGGTAGCGGAACAGGCTACTTTAACCTATATCTCAAGGCCGAGGGATACAGCGTCGTTCAGACCAACGTCCTGCCTACTGCTGGCAATGCTATCAGCGTTGTCTCTGCCTTCTTGGCAGGCGGTATTGTTGATGCTACGGGGGCTCGTCTAGCCATGTCTGTCGTCATCCAACTGGCTGTGATGGTGTCGAATATCATGCTTGCTGTCTGGTTTATTCCGGACAGGGCACGATTGTTTGCGTATTTCTTGTCCTATGTTGGAAGTGCAGCACAGCCCATCATCATCGTGAGTGCCATTGTGATCTCGATGCCCTAGCATTAACTTACTAACTCTATCCAGTCCTGGGGTCACCATCTCAACGCCGCTGATCCAAACCTTCGTCAACTCTTGGTTGCGACTGAAAACATATTTACCTACAGCTTTTCGACATGGCTTCCCTGTGAGTGTGCCTGATTCTAATACTTGACTAGGTAACTAATAAATGAACTACAGTGGTGCTCTTCCCAACTTATGATGCGCCTCACTACAAATACGCATATCAAATCTTGATCCTCTTTGGCGGTCTTGCGATGCTTGGTGCTTACCTGCTGAGACTTCTCCATGGACGATCTGGTTAAGGCGCCGGGTGCGGGGGGCTCATTTCGAGTGCTTTTATTTTCTTGTCAACACGAGATACGAGCTATCCACGATTTCCTTCCTAGCAACTCCTCGAGCACAGTTTGTACCATCTTGAGCAGCTTCAGGACATCTTCAAACTGCCTAGATGTGAAGACGACTAAGAGGTCATTGGGAAGGAAGCGTCAGGCCGTGATGAATAACAAGTTGGTTAGCTGATTGATATATGATACATGGATGGATTCTACGCGCGTGGGATGACCTCATGGGTCTTTTGAGCGTACTGGCTGAGAGTATTGGTCTGCCTGTCTCATCGCTTCGAGCTGTTAGACGCTCGAACACTCTCGCGCATTGAGCTAGAGAAACAAGTTCATTCATCTAACAGTCTTGATCTTGGTAATGCCATATGAGAAGCAGCCCGTTCCTCATGAGTGAAGAGTGAGCTCTAACCGCGTGCGTCTATGGAAAGGTCGAGAAACCAAACAGCTGACCAGGGTACAGTAGCGGACAGGGGTATCAGGGTTATTTAAAGTCTCGAGGAAGCCTAGGATCGCTCGTTTAAACTAGCCCGACTCTATGCATTCCCTTCGAGGCTAGTATCTTTAGCATCTCATATTTCTGTCATCATAGCCCAAGATCGTAGCTTCATCGACACTAGACTAGATCGTTGCATCGGCTGGCTCCTCGGCCTATCTCCAGAACGCTGTAGTTATTCCAGAGAACCCGCCACTACCTCACTCAGAGACGGCACCACTCTACGAGAGTACTAGGTACTTCTTGTCAGTGTCCGCAACACTTTTGCATCAACTGGGGACTTGAACAGACGTCTCTCACAGCCCGAAGATGGGCATGATATCGTCTCATGGTTGCGAGATCAACCTTAGTATACGGGAACATTCACTGCCCTTGGTGCCCCTTTCATGAGCTATCAGCTATCATAAGCGTCGGCCCTCACTGGGGAACTGGCTCGTTCAGTCTTCTGCAGCGTTTTACCTGGAGCGACATCATCGTGCACCAAGAATCCGCCAGCTTACTATAACGTCAAGATGAGAACAATACTATACTAGCCCCAATCATGAACTCGGTGCCGTTACAAGACCAATCAATACTTACTTTAACCAAGGCACCATGGCTAAAGCATGCACTTAAGGATCCAGATATCACGCACCGAAGCTGGTCGCAGTTACGGCATACTGAAGGATTAGAAAAAGCGCATGTACCCATTTGTTTTCCAATCATCTAGCATCAGGACAGCACGATATCTTGGTTGATGAGATAATGGAACAGCATCGAAGGTTGTATGAGCTAGGGTTCAATGTCGGGCTCACAGTTAGTCTAAGGACGCATCTCGACGTGCATAACAGGAAATCAGCCGGTAGCACGTTTGCATGGCTTGAGAAGCATCTCGGAGGGAAGCAAGAAGTTAAAGGAAAGTCTCCATCAAGGTTTGTGTCGGAGTATCTGCTCCAAGATTGGCAGAGTTCCCGAGCTGGCCATCATCTATTGTCTCCTCGGAGTTTTACGTGCGCTTCAACGGTACCCTGAGACACTCAGCACCTTCAGAAGAAGGATCATTAAGAAACCGTTAGAGATTGTTAGCGAATCGGTCGTCAAGCTCAAGCACTCTACCGACCTGCCCGATGCTGACTTATTTATCTAAATCAGCCAAGTGGGCGCAAGAGGCAAGAGTTCTAAGACCATTCCAAGGAATTCGTCACCACGATTGTGTGAGCTATTGGCCAATAGTTATAATCTAGGTAGGTTTGTACTGTTGAGCGCCGAGGAGAGCGTCGCGTGTAGGCTGAGTGCTCCATGTCACTTTTTTCCTCTGCTCTAGTTAAGCTTCAGGGTAGGGCTGCGAATGCTTCCAGAAGAGAGTCGCCACACATGCTAATGCATAAAGCCGATGCAAGATCTGGCAAGAAAAGCGCTAGAAAATTCCGACACAGATAGTGTCGAATCGGAGGCAAGCCAAGTAGATGGAGGCGAGAAAAAAAAGGAAGAAAACTGAAACGGGCCGAAAGGATGCGCAGAAAACATGAGATCCAGTAGGCCGCTCTTTACAGGGACCACATTACTAATAAATTAAACCCATTGGTACTGAAGC
This sequence comes from Neonectria punicea, assembly GCA_037954315.1. NCBI lineage: Eukaryota > Fungi > Ascomycota > Sordariomycetes > Hypocreales > Nectriaceae > Neonectria > Neonectria punicea. The sequence continues at coordinate 105,169 of JAZAVJ010000027.1, read as the reverse complement.
GCAGACCTAAGAGCGATTGGGCCTGTTGGTAACCCACCTGCCTGATGGAGTAATCGCTGGATGTGTGCGTTTCATTGAAATGTTTGTTGGTGCAGCATCAGGTGGTTTCTGGTGCCTCCGTCTGGGCAATACTGGACTGGCGTGGTTTATTTGTGTTTTTAGAGGGGCGGGTGATGCATTTCGATTTCTTTTGCGACGAGTCACTTAGAGGCTGTGGCAATTCGATATCCGTCGGGCTTGGTTCTGCTGGGAGGGTGGAAATGCATCTGGGTAGGTTCCCCTGCATCTCCACATGAATCAATTGGATCATCTGGTTTGCGCTTGTTTTTTTTTAGACGTGTCAACGGGATGGAGGGAAGGATGTGCTTCAAGGTTATGTTAGAATTGAGTTGCCGGAGTAACTAGTAAGACTCCATGCACAAGTCATGGTGCGGATCGCGGTCGACGATTCAATGCTCGAAAGACAGAAAGAACAGCCATTGAAAAGTCAGTCAGGGCTTCAGATCTTCTCAAATGACTGCGATGGAAACACAGCAGCCGACGGACCGGGCCACCATAGCATATTTGCATATCTATACAGTAGCATTGAGGCAGGCCGTCGCTCGTCGGACCGGCCGAAGCCATGGCGCGCCGAAGAGGCAACATGCTTCCCGCCCACCCGCTGCCGAGTCAGTACCCTCTCACCTCTCACAACAAAGCCCAAGGGTTTATTCTCTTGAGATTGCGGGTTGGCCTTCCCGGTGGCGAAGTGGAGGAGGTTTCGTAACTTTTACCACATAGGCTCCACCCGGGCCCGTAAATACGCCGGCGGCCGCGGCCGGGCGCCGGGGGGGAGCCGGTGTTACCCGCGTCGTCCTGTCGAAGCCATTATGAAACGCGTACGTGATTCACTTAGTTGGGACCTGGCTGACCCGAGCCATGATAACGGAGCTCCGAATTTCCCTGGTGCGCTGTGATAACGGACCTCCGAGGCGTGTCATTCTCTGATGTAAAGGCGGCGTTTGGGGGGCTTATAGACCACCAGAAAACGAGTTTTGTTGCGTTTTGCAGTTACGTGATGTCTCTTCCTAATCCCTCCACGGGCCGTTTTTATTTTTATTTTTTTAATCTCGCAGCAAGCAAGTAATCATTCGATGGTCCTCCGAGCCCAGAGAGCCATTTCTCTTCCTGAGCTAACGCCGGAGCGCCGGAGCCGTAGTGTGTAGTTGCTGACAATCGAGGAGAGAGCCAGCACAGCACAGACGTCACTCTTCCTGTCCAGCCTCGCGGGCGGCGGCGGCGTCACCCCAGCTCCAAAGACACAGACACAGACAGTTTCGCATTGGCTTCCCAGCCCGGCGGCGGACGCGGGGAGAGGAAACAGGGAGGAATTCCCCATGGGCCGTTTGCGAGGCTCAAACTCACATCATCGGATTCTTACGTACAACGGTACGGGGATGCTCCACCCCCGACGTGGCGTGGGGACTTCTCCAAGTTCTCCAGCTCGGGCCAGCCAGACGGGAAGTCGTATTTAAAGACTCGCGACGGTCTGTGGATTTTCTCGCTCAATCTCAGAGTTGCCTGACTCTCATCCTTTTTCTTCCGTTCAAAGACGAATCGTCATCATGGCCATCATCGCCCACGCCGACTCCAAGAAGGCAGCCACCACGGCGCCGCCGGCCAAGGACTCGGATCTCGACTCAGACCAGATCGCAAGAGTCGACGCCACCTACGATCGGGCCATCGGCACCGTCACCGACTTTGAGAAACAGAAGACTGCCGAGGGAGAGGCCAAGTTCCGCCGTCTTGGCTGGAAACGACTGACCGTCATCCTCGTCGTCGAAGCCATTGGACTCGGCACCTTCAGTCTCCCCGCCGCCTTTGCGACCCTCGGCGTCGTTGCTGGAGTCTTTTGCTGCATTACCATGGGCTTGCTGGCCATTTACACCGGATGGATCGTCGGCAAAATCTCGGTGGTTTATCCGTCCATTCATCACTACGGAGACATCGGTGGTCTTCTCATGGGCCGATTCGGAGAGGAGCTGTTCGGTTTCCTCTACGTGCTGCAGCTCATTCTTATGACTTCCTCTTTCATGCTCACGGGAACCATCGCATTCAACGTTTTAAGCGATTACGGAGCCTGTGGCCTGGTCTTCAGCATTGTCTCCGGCATTCTGCTGTTCATCCTAGCCATCATGCCGTCCTTCACAGAAGCTGCCATCCTGGGCTACATTGACCTTTTTTCAGTGGTCTCAGCCATTGGAATTACTATTATCGCCAGTGGGAAGCAATCAGCTGATGCCCCGGGGGGTTTAAGCAGCGTGGACTGGTCAGCGTGGCCCGCTCCCGACGCAACCTTCAAGGACGGCATGGTGGCCATTTGCAACATGCTATTCGCCTACTGCTTCGCCATGTTCCTGACGCCCTTCATGTCTGAGATGCACACTCCTACGGACTTTATGAAGTCCGTCTGGACACTGGGAATTATCGAAATGGTTGTGTACACCGCCACCGGAGTGCTCATCTACGTCTTCGTTGGTAACGATGTTCAAAGCCCGTCCTTGCTATCACTAAGCCCTCTTCTATCAAAGATCGCTTTCGGTCTTGCACTGCCAATAATTTTTGTGAGCGGAGCTATTGGCAACACAGTTACGGCTCGATACGTTCACATTCGTCTTTACAAGAATTCGGTTACTCGCTTCATCAACACCACCAAGGGTTGGGTCACCTGGCTCGCCGTCCTGGCTCTTATCACACTGATCTCATGGATCATCGGCGAGGGAATTCCCATCTTCAATGATCTCCTATCCCTCAGCTCAGCTTTATTCGTCTCTGGCTTTGTGCTGTACTTCCCAGCGGTGATGTGGTACAAGCTCCTCTGTGAAGGGCACTGGTACGACAGAGAGAACCTATTCCATGCTTTTGCTTGCATGTTCTCCTTCTTATTTGGCCTGCTTGTTCTCTTTGGAGGAACATACGCCAGTGTTAAGGATATCGTAAGTCTTTGTCAAATCCCGAATATCGCAGATATGAAACTGACCAATTTTGCAGCAACACCACTACGCAATTGGCGCTATTCGGACACCCTTCTCTTGCTAAGTGTATTTTACGAGCGAACGGCCTCTTTGGCAGAAATGAAGCAGGCGAATTGTTTTTTGGGCGCGAATGTGACAGCTGGACTGAATATATTAGTTATGGTAGCAGATAGACAGCTTGTATGAATATGAGATCTAAATAAGAGTTTGCCGCCTGTTTGCGGGAACTCCTGACATTGCTCTGAAAGAAGACAGCTAATGGGTAATTAGGTAGTTACAAGGATATGTCAATTCAAGGGGTCAAGCTTCAATCTAGAGCAAAACCACCGCACAAGCTACGAAGACGCCCTCGCAGTGACTTCTCCCCGAAACAACGTACGTAACCGCACTGACTTAGATGTGAAGAGTAAGCAATTCATGCATGGCGTATGCAGTAACCGTTTATCTTGTGCCAACACCCCAGTTCTGTGTAATAGCCGGGGAATGCATCATCTGAACCGTGCTGCAAGCCCGCATGATCTCAGCCCTAGACCCCCCCCCCCCCAGTGGGTCAATTTCACAGACACACAGGTGCTGTAATTGGCTTAGAGACGGCATTGCTGGGGTTTGTCTTGGAGCAACCGCTTGCAAACCCCAAGGCAGTGTCATCGACTGCTGCGTTGTAAGCAGCACCGCAATTTGGATCACTACGCTTATTAGTCAAGTTCCACAGCAGGCTTAAGGAACATACCTCGCTCCTCCGCTGGCATTGTTAAAGTATGAGCAGATGTCGTGCGAGTAGCAGTCCTGCGAGTAGACATTGCCAAGCGAGGTTCCGCTACACCCAGCTCCGCAACGACCATTGCAAGAGTAACTACCAGAGTCAGTGACAAGTCCACAACATTCGACAGAAGACGTACTCTCCTGATCCAGCACTATTTGCGCCAAAGTTGCTACCAACAACACCGACGAAAGTGCACGATTGGCCTGCGCTGTTCGTCCATCGTGCCGTAGCTGTGGCGCCAACTTGCAGGCAAGTGATGGCTCGCTTGGATACTGATGGCGCCGCGGTGGCGGCGCACGCAAAGAGCAAGATAATTGGGAGCATAGTGTTATGTATTTCACTTAGTTCTATCCAATGAATAGAGCAGGTTCAATCATACAGACCTGGTCTATCTATAAACGTTCTTGGTTTGTTCAAGGTAGATTTCGTCATCGGGACTGCTACCAGAAGAGGCAATCGCGGAGAAATTTTCGGAGAAACACAACAGTACCGCAATTATATCTATCCCGTTTGGTTAGGATGACCGAGAGAAGACTTGTTCACTCGCGGAACGGAGTTTCTCAGTCCGTCTACTACGCAGTAAAGCTTCTGACGTGGGCGCTGGCTAAGCTAACCCAAGGCCTTTACCGTCGGATCTGGAAAGGCACCTGCAGCATGGTAGTAGACGTGGATATTGGAGTTGTCTCTTATCGCAGTAGGTCTGGAAGATAGAATCAACAAGAGGCAGTATATTGCGTGAACTGTACACCACTATTGTACGGTTCCAGTCACCTTTACGATAGAGACACCTATCAAGCTCTATGGAGGTCCTTCCGTAAGAACCCGTCGGCTATTTCGTATCATTGGCCTCATTTGATACACCTTTCTTGTTCGTTATAGCGTTTCTATAAAACGTGGTTCTATAAAGTCAAACAGAATGTGATTGAAAGCTACCTCTCCCATTTTCGCTAAAGCTTGACGCGACCTCTACAGCCACTCAACATAGAGTTTCCATGAAGCACAAGGGTATTCAGACTTTTTTCTCGAAGTGTTAATATAGCAACGGCCCCAATCGTAGTTGACGTGCAATTTCTTCACCTTTTCACACAAATATTCCACTGATTACTCGTTAAAATCTCTCATCTTCGTCATTATGGATGTTTTATTTGACCGTCTAAAAAAGGCGTTTTGCTGGTTGATCAACTTCTTGGCTTACATCTGTAAGCAATTCACCAGTCCAGAATCCGGTATCGACTGTATCTTAACAATGCTAGATTCGTATCGCCTCATCACCTCGAAAGCTGCAAAGCCACGACAACGGTACCATCAAATGAGAGAAACCCTCCGCGAGTTTGAGAGGCACATGGACCCCCAAGCTGCTGCAGCGCTCTACAACGCCAAGAACAGTCTGCTCCTCCGCTTGCCCAACGAGGTCCTCTTCAGAGTCATGCTCCATGCCGCCCAGGATGACCTCTCGTTTGCCTGTCTGCGTCAGGTTTCACGGCTGCTCCGACGCCTTGTTAACATCCCTGACTTTCGCAACCATCAATTCTCAACCTGGCATGAATGCAGCACTTGCAATGGCGAAGACGTGCGTTGTGCTAAGATATGGGTGAAGGGCAGCGTTTGGCAATATACTCTGGGTGTCCCGCGTCAGACTTATCTGTTCATTCAAATGAAAGGTCGCCTACGCAGAGACCGGTTATGTGGACCCTGTTCTAGCGAATATGTACGAGAGGTGTCGGCAAGGTCGGCGGCGCGTGATGATTATCTTCACTGCCAGGGCTGTGGATGCGACCACCTTTCGTCGTATTTCTCCGCTGCAGAGAAAGCAAAGTCTTCAAAAGGGCGGGTCTGCATCGGAAGAGAAGGTTTTGTCCGCATTTGCACGCACCAAGTCGTCACCTGGGCCGACATTGAACAAGGTCTTGCACAGATGAAACGCCTTGGACGCCCAGATCTATCCGAACTAGACGTCAAAAGTTGCCACCACGGCGCTCATGTGTTTTGCTGCGCCGAGAAGGCTTCACCTCCGAGGCTACAGCTCCAGAAGAGACCAGGTTCTGGTGTCCTTTCTGCTGAGTTGCTATGGACACCCCATTCATCCTTGACATGCCTCCCGACAGGAAAGGTATCTGCCCCAGAGATTCGTGCTATGGCTCAAAAGTATCAGGCAGATGCCGGGCAGTTCCTTGTCGGCGAGCCTATTTTTGGCCATTATCTTCCCGAGATGGAATGCTTCCCTGCCAGCCACTGCGATTGTCTTCACTACGACGAGCTGCAAGTTGATCACGTTGAGAAGGTGCTCGAGTTAGAGAAAGGTCTTCTGAGTCCCCAGATACCACGCTTGGATGCCTCAACTAATCCAAGACACATACGAATCAGCGGCTGGAAGTCACATCGAACAAAGAGTTCTTCTAAAAGGAATTGGAGAATCGAGATGTGCCGACAGCGCTGCCACAGCAGTGACGGCGTATCTGGATCAATGGGCATTGTCACAGATTATACAAGAACCATTTTCTACACCAAGGGGGAAGAGGTCCTCCAGGGTAACAAGGCCATTTGCCCATTAGGCTGGATTCGAGCTCTGGATCAAAACTCTTACAGTTGGAATGGCAAGCCTAGGGAGCCATGTAAGGTCGCAGCTTGTAGGAACCACCACCGAAAACAGGGCGTGGATGTTGCAGAGTGGAATAGTTCGTTAAGCAGGGCGTGCGGTGCCAGTTGTCCGGCACCTTCAGGATTCATTAACAAGTGGTATTCTGATAGGTGGGACACTTAAATACAGCCATCTTCATAACTTTGCAGCGTCTTTATTCAAGATGCACGCAGTAGATATGTTGCACTAAAACCAACTATACTCACCCACAGCACAGTGTCGGCGCCCATTAAATAAACGGTACAACACTCAGTCTAATTGCCTAACCAACACAGTGCTACACTAGTGTCACTCTCCCGTCCATCAGCTGAATTCTGTTAACTAGGTATAATCGCATAAATACACGTCTTACTGTTTAAATAGGTAGACGAATGGCTTCACTCACGTCTCCGCGTGAGTTTTCCGAGCCAGTTAGTTACATCTCTTTTAATCTTCCCAATCTCAGCTGTTCCATCGTCTGCATCACCAATCCCACTACAGTCGAAATAAACTCTGCATTATCAAGGCCTACTGAGCCAGACTACGCTTGCAATAGTATGTCTTCAATCAGCGTGGAGCATGGGCGACCCAGTGATGAGGAGCAACCGCTTTTGAGGCACCGCAGGAAGCCAAAGTTCCCCTCGTTGAATATCCAGCATTGGTATTCGCGCCCAGCTAGCAATGAGCGATGGACTATCCAGAACACCAGAGAAAAGACAGCTCGGTTTCTCTCCTCGAAATACGGCCACTACTCTGTCCTGGCTTTAGTGTCTCTCGATGTTTTGAGCATGATTGCGGGTGAGTTGGATCCTGCTCGTAATATAGTTCTTGTCGACTGATTGGATAGATTTTATCTTGAAACTGTTCAAATGTGAGCAAGTGAAGAGCGGTACTGACTGGGACCTTGCTTTGGATGTGCTGGGCTCCATGAGCCTGGCATTCTCGTGTCTTTTCATGGTTGAACTGATCGCTTCGGTCTGGGCATTTGGCTGGAAGTAAGTTTCTCTTGCGCGTTAAAACCCGCAGGCACTGACTGTCCAGTTACTTCAATTCATGGTTTCACTGCTTCGACGCGTTCATTGTAGTCGCTGGCTTCATTACCGACGTTGTCCTGGTCGGCATCATCGAGGAAATTGCCTCCCTGATCGTTGTAATGCGCCTTTGGCGAGTCACCAAGATCATCGAGGAATTGAGTCTCGGCGCTCAAGAGCAGAGTGAAGATTTGGAGCGTGAGATGGATGGGCTTAGGAAAGAGAATGATAGATTGAGAAAAGAGGTTTCACATTTGAGGCACGGAAACATGGAGAATTCTGATGATACTTCTTAAGGTTAAGGTAGTAATCTTAAGGAGTGAATAAGGAGGAATGATGTTTTATAAAGTATTTTTCTCAACTTGATCGATTTATTAAGCTTCTTCGGACCTTCTCAGCGGTACCTCGCCAGTTCATACCAATTTTCAGTAGGAAATAGGCAGGTGCCTACATCCACTGGTGGCAATGCTCCGGGATGGCATTATAGGAAGGAACACACTCAACGACAGTCCTGCGTACTGAACGTCTGCGAGACTAGTTCACGATGCTAATTTCAACTTCACGCTCCAAAACAACGACAACATACACACTCTACACTATCCACTGACTCACAGCCCAACCTACTGAATCACCGACAATGTACTATACAATGACTATCCTGGTTGTTATGGTACTATTCCTCGTAGTCGAGGCTTGCGAAACCGCCCTCTATAGTATAGACTGCACTAGATGTCGTGTGGCGACTAGCTTGGAAGAAGTGGCTTCGGCCATTACTACTATTATGTCGCACGTTGAGCCTATCTTGTCGCCCCCTGCGCTTCGAGCTATCGCTCTCTTCACTCTCCTCTCTCTCTTGCAGTCTCTCTTCGGTTCGCCTGTTTCCGCTCTGTTTTCGCACCTCGTCAGGTGGGGCAAGTCCCAGAATCCCCCCGATCGAAACGGCTTCTGTTCAGCCGTCGTTGCCATGGTGCTGTTTCTCGACTCCGTGGTCGCCTACTTCCGTCCGGTGGATGATCCAGCAATGACAGACCTCAAGACAAGACTGGACGAGCTCAAAGGTATGATTACCTTATAAGCCAGCTAGATATAAAGAACTTGAAGCTAATGCCAAAATCAAAGCCCAACTCGACGTCCTGGACAAGAAGGTCGAAGAAGACAGATCGTCCACCAAAACAACTCTGGCTACAGCCAAAGAGGAAATCAATCGATTTCAGCAAGATACCACTGCACGAATTGGTGCGATCAGTCGCAGTATTGACCGAATGGAGGTCAATACTTCCACTCTGTTCCGGCGCATGAGGAATGCCAACACCTCCAAGGACAAGACCGAGTGAGACAGGAATCGGGTAGAGAGGATGGGAGGAACATGTAACTGGAGTGGGACAAAATTGGGCTGGCAGCGAGCACTGGAGGAATGAAGTTGAGGCATGGAAACATGGAGAACTCGGAGGAGGATTCTTCCTAGGTCTGAGGTAGTAACATTCAAGAGTGAATACAGAGGGAGGATTTGTCCCAGACGCGCGGCTTTCGTGGCGGACAGGTTCTTTGCACTAGGTTAAGATAACATTTAACATCTTGTAAGGCATGTGAATGTTCAGCTTCCAGCGGGCTTCCCCTTGGTCAGCCCAGACTAATTTACTGGATGCTGAGTCAAATGGCATAGCATGACGTCTCTCTGCGCGGCCTCCTAGCGAAGTATATAACGCGCCCATGGATGGACGCTGACAACATCATCCAGATATGAAAGATGGCAATGTGGCGCTTGACATGCCACATCTTGCATGCCGGGACTAAAGCGACTGAACAAACAACCCCACGCCAGGACTCATGCTGAATGAGGAGAAAGCTGTCGACTAATGCTACATGGAAAATGGTGGAAAGTATGCTTATGACTGATGGCTTTAACCCTGATATTAGAGCTTAACTGATGTAATCATAACTCTTGTTCGGATGCAATAGTCAGGATTGTGAAATTAGTTAGTATCTACTAACTAAATACTAACGATAGATGATCAATACCATTATCTCATGATGCAGTTTCCTGTCTGAGAAGCTTACAATCCTAAGGATGATGGCACTGGGTTTAAGTCTACTAATCAATGTACCAATCAAGGGATTTCTCTATACAATGGTAAGAGGGACTTAGGATCACACTGTGTAAAACCTCCCGCTGTCGCAGACCATCCTCGCGCAACTAATTCCAACTACCAATAGCATGATTCCAGCTCTACCTAGTTCGTAATGCCCAGCCCCTGAAGCATCTTTTTCTTGATGCCTTCCAAGAAGTGGTCTACCTCCCGAGTCTCATAGTAAGCCGCATTATAAGAGCCGCTTAGAACCAGCTCATCTCTTCATGTCCACAAGAAACTCTGGATCTCTGCCGACAACATCGTATCCGCCAGCCAGTAATCCTCAATTCTCCAGTCTCCCTGCTGCCGCTTCAGGTAGTTGTCGATGACGCCCATGCTCGACAAGATCGGCGTGCTACTCGGTGCAGGCCCCGCCTTGAAGATCTCCTCGCAGGCGGTGATTACCGAAGGAATGAAGTTGACGTCTCCGTCTGCAAATTCCATGGGGTTCTTGTACTCCTTGGTCAAGTCTTGGGCAATGTCTTTGAATGTCTTGTTGTCCATATCTACCGAAAAGGGCAGGGCAATGTGGTACGGCCCAGCAAAGATGCGTGCTGCATCGAAACTCTTCGGGAACCAGCGTCGCAGGTCAAAGTTGGTGAAGGTTGTAAATGTGCGTCCGTCCTCACCAGCGGAAGCTTGGATCTCACGGACGGTAAGGATCAAGGCGGCGTGCCAAGCTGCCGTGACGGTGATACCGCGTTCCTTGCACGCAGCGACGACGGCCTTTGTGGCCTCCGGGGAGAGCTTCAGTTGCGTTCGAGCTGCATCACCCGGGACTTGGTCGAAGTTGACATTGGGCATTCGCACAGGTGGATTTGGGCTTCCGAAGCGGGAGAGGAGGCTCTGAGCTGCCTGGATGTTCTGCTCTGAAGGCACGTTCTTGAGGCCAAGAAGTTCGTTCTCCGTAGGGGATAACTCGCCTACAGCTCCCGTGGGGGCACATTGGTTGGAAAGCTGGGTGAAGAGTGCATTGTAAAGATAGAGGATTCCTCGTCCGTTGATCAACGAGTGGGGAGCGTTGATGACCAGCTGCTGTGTCTTGGGCAGGTAGTGCAGGGTTATGGACGAGAGGCTTCTCAACCTCGCAAACAACTGTTCGGCAGTGGTTTCCTCGTGCACCTGAAAGGTTCTGCTCGCCCATTGTGCAACATTAACTCCATCTGGAAAGTCGCACACCCGCGTGTTGCCCGAGACGGTCGAAGCGAGACTGGGGATCTCGTGGCGTAGAGAAATCCAGCCATCCTTAAGGGCTTGCTCCAAGTCCGTGGGCCTTCCCAGGTATTCGAACTGCACGACGCAGCAGATGATTCAGTGGCCGACCTGGCCATCTGGTGGCGTGATGGAGACGTAGAAGGATTCCATGCCGCCTGTGTTTCGTTTCCAGGCGCTGCCTTCTCGGGTCCAAGGTTGGAGGGAAGCCATGATGAATTTGATGAAGTCTTCGTTTTGTTTCTCAGTGGATATTAACTTCGGTCGTGAGTGAATTAGAAGGTCGTGATATTGGCTTCACATACAAGATCTAACAAGCTCACTGACATCATTGTCTGGACATATAAAGCTATCTCCGAGCTCGTGCAGAGCATAACCGCTCGGCTGTTGGCTATTACTGTGACTGCTTTCTTGCTTTCGACTTACTGCTTATCCCCACCGTTCTGTGCACTACTCATCGCCTCTTTCGACGTTGGCGCTTACTGTCTTGCTCACTTGTTACCACCCCTCTTCTCGTTTAATGTTCTGCTTCTTGCCTAGTCAATGCTTGGTGCTTACCGTCTGCTTATTTCGTGCTCGCTTGCACACCGGTTATACTCTGCACTCATCCCTTAACTTCGACTAATAAGCTGCTTATGTCCGAGTAGGATAGATCTTTTTTACCATTAATTATGGAATCAACCACCTGGGATCTGTGGGAATCGACTTGATTGGTTGCTGGTCTCATTTTGCGTGACGTTTTTTGGACAAAGAAATCCAAATACCTCGACAACATCACTGGCGCATCTAGCTGCAACGCTGACTTACTTGAGTTTATTCATAGACTCGGAGGGAAGCAGTTGTGATGCCCGCGAACCCCCGACCACAGACGACGCCCAGAGCGGTCGCTTCATCAAGCGGAGTGCGACGGCTCAGATAGGTGCCGCTCCCACTAGCGAAATCGCCTCAAATTGGGCGAGAGAGTCGCCACCGGGGTCTTGTTGGACGGGCCAATATGAGAATGACCATGGCCAAGCTGTGACTTCATCCACAAATTTCATTACCCTAGTCATGAGCTTCAAGACCAGAGAGAGCTTGTGCTTTTACAAGACAATGCCCTCGCCCCCGCGTTGCCTCCTTAGTAGGACTGGCCGTCTGTTCTTCCGAGCAAAACGAGATGCAACGCTTGTAGGATCGATCGCAAGCCCAGGTTGAATCCTGTTTTGCCTTCCAATTATCATCCTTGTGCTTCAGCCCGGAGCACTGTGGCGCGCAATATCCAAGTCGACAGCAATCGACCCTAGCATGTGGCGGTGCAATGACCTCATCAGCGTCATAGTACCCCTCTATAATCAAGCTTGAACACCGAAGGATTGCGTCAGTGATCTCGATGGCTTTAGCTGTTATTGTCCCATTCTAGATAATCCATTGTGAAACTCGCCCATTGTTGATCCCCTTCGTCGAGAACAATATCCCGTCTCACTCCAAGACTCACAACATTGCTCATGTCGCTACCGGATCAATCAAGTAAGGATAAGGAGAAGCGCTCCAAGTGGAAGGTCTTCGGGTCCTCCAAGGACAAGCGCAAGAGCGGAGAACAGCTCCAGGTACCGCCGAGCACCAGCAATGCCAGCTCGTCTCTGGACTCGACGTATGGCACCAATGAGCCCAACAACTCGATGACGACCGAGGCCGACAGCAATGCTTCGACAAGTCCCAATGGGATGGGCCGGGAGAGGGAGCGTAACACGGACAAGCCAGAGGATCCTGCGGCGTATACGAGTCCTACAATCAAGCGGGAGACTGTCACGAACCCCAACACCGGACAGACCATCACTACGACTACCACGACGACGACGACTACCACCACGGTTACCAACTCCAACGGCACGACATCCACGGTCGAAGAGCCCCGGGCAGCTACAGAACTGCCCACGACAAGCAACCAAGACACCACACTCGCACCACCGCCTCCCAAGGAGCCCGCTGTAGACCAGCAGCCCACGCCTCCACCAGAGCAGCCTCTGGACACACAACGTCCTCAGGGTCGACGATTGAGTCTCGAGACACCTGGGAATAGACTCATCCCGCCGCGCGACCCGAATTCGACGCACAGTCCGGTGAACAGCATCAACAACACACCTGCAATCCCTGACCGCAGCGCGAACAGGCATTCCTATAATGGGCTGACGCCTCTGCCTCTTGACCCCCAGAGGAACTCGCACGAAAACGAACCAGTATCCACACTCACCGCTCCTCAGTCGTCAGATGTACCGCCGGCTACAACTGCGACTGGTTTTCCGCAAAACCACGCCTATTTGGGCCCGTCTCCGAATCATCAGCAGCAGGCTCCGCTGAGACAGAAGCCATCGACGGTGCAGAACCTAAAGCAAGCTGCGGCTGGTATTCACGTAGGTGCTCCTTCCAAGACGCAAGCAAGATCAATTGTTAATGTGAATGACTGTAGGGCGCTGGCGAGACGCTTCGTGGTACGCTCAATTCGACTGTCGACCGACGCTTTGGCGCGAACCCACACGCCATGGAGAAGAACCAAAGTGCCATCGAGGCCGGACGATACGAGATTGAAAATCGGCAGTTCTACCATCCAGACGAATGCAGTCCACACCAGCAACAGAGCCAACAACCACGACAAGCCGAGCCAACGCCGCCGCTATACGGCGTCCCATACGACGACGGCACGGGGAATAGCTGGAGTGTGAGCGGTGGCACCGAGAGAGGAAGACAATCAAGTCGCAGCAAATTAGGCAGCCTGATCAGCAAAGCCACAGGACGACCATCCGGCCGGGTGGGCGCAGATGGTGAATCGGAGCCTGCGCCGGTCCCCGAGAGAGCAAAGCTCAAGAAGCGAAGTAGCTCGCGGCTTAGTGGATCTGGGCTGAGTGTGGTCGGGGAGTGAGTTGCCCTTCAGATAGTTTCCATACTACAACATTTGAGAGTTTGCTGGCTGACTTGACGAAGAGAATCGATACATTCCAATGACACCTTTCGATGATAGCTAGCCGCAACAGGTTGCAGAAGCTCGGGAAATCTGTGGATGCTGGGATTGGCATGCCAGGACGGACGACGCGGAATCAAGGGGAAACGAAAAGTATTGGGTACTTGGCTATGGCATGAGAAGATGTCCTCACAAAGCCTATGACTGTAATGAAATAAGCCATGCTGGTGAGGTGAAGAAGGGTTTACATTCAGGCCTCAGTGACGTATTTCAACTGCAATACTACGAGCTCACGACTACACATGTCATACCTATGGAAATGGGAGCTTTTTCCGGTAGGAACCAAACGAGTTAAGTTATCTATTTCCCTTGTGTGAAAGAATAATAGTTCATCCGGTTCAGAACCCATTTTCCCTCGCGCCGTGTTTAGACAAAAGTATCATGCAACTGTCCTACTCTTTCTCTTTAAGCACTTGCTGTAGCGCTTTCTCCCTGCTCGTCCGAATCCTCAACCAAAACGTATGTCATGCGCCACACGCGGAATGACATTAAGTATTGGGCTCATCTTCACGATGACTGGAACGGCTCCTTCGAATTCTCTTGCGCCCGCCTTGACCAACTTCTCGACGATGCTTGTCCATCCAAGCTGTCTCGCGCGGTGTAGTGCAGTGTAGCCATCATATGCAATCACTGAAATCTCCAAGTCAATGCCTTTCGCCGCCAGAAGTGTATCAATGACTTTAGGGTTGCCTTGATCCACCGCCCGCCAGAGGGGTGTGGTGTTGTCGCTACCGATAGCATTCACATCGGCTTCGTATTTGAGCAATAACTCAATGGTAGAGGCCCTGCCAAAGCCAGCCGCGAAATGCAAAGGATTTCCATTCGCGAAGCCCCGTGCCTCGACGTCTGCGCCGTTCTGGAGAAGGAACTCCAGGCTTTTGTCATCTTGAAAGAGTATGGCAAAGTGCAGCGGCGTCATGCCCAAACAGTCCCGCGCGTTGACATCCGCGTTGTTCTCAATGAGTTTTCGGATGATCGCACAATTTCCACTCCGCGCGGCGAAGTGGATCGGCGTGACATTCCTACCATGTGTCGCATGGACTAACGCGCTGTTCTCAAGGAGCCCAGCCACAATGTCCTCAGAGGAGTTCAGGACTGCCAGATGAAGACTACGCCCTTGGCGGTCCATAAGATCCTTATCGCGGATCAGTTCCAGTACCGCTTCCAACCTCCTGCTCATCACTGCAAGATGAATGGGTGCCCTGCCAAAAGTGTCCATCGCTCGCGTCTTGGCATTCTTGTTACTCAACAGACAAATTACCTTGCCCGAGCCTTGGAGTGCTGCGCAATGCATTGGCGTCATCCCATCGTTCCCTGGGGCGTCAATTTCTGCACCGTGGGACAGTAACGTCGAAACCGCATCCGGCTCACCATTGATACAGGCATAATGCAAGGGCTGCCGCTGGCGAAGATCGACGGCATATACATCAGCTCCTTGCTGAATCAGAGTGATTTGAACAAAAGCTATTCGATCTCTCCCGGCGTAATGCAGTGGCGTCCAGCCCAGTATGTCCGTAGCGTTGAGATGTTGTTCTACCTCTTCGTTGCAGGGAGGTTCAACGCTATGTACCTGGCCGAGATGCTCGCTTGCCAGACGTGCCAATACAACCCATCTGTGGACTTTGGTAAAGCCACAACGCATCAAACCTGGAGTATCATCCCAACATACTTCTCTTGAGTCCTTGAAGATCCGAGAGTTCCAGGCTCGATCCTGGTAGGTGTATAGGGTGTTTAGGTCGGACAAGAAGTCCGCACTCACCCGGCCCAGTAGCTTCTCCTCCATGTCTTGTTGCAAGCGACGGCCCCCGCCAACCGAATCATCCAATGCATTCATCATGGTGATAGTTCGAAGAAACTCAACCATCATTGCCACTACCTTGAAATAGGTGGAGCTGTGTTTTGAGACATCCCCGATTAATTGATGTAGCTCCCGATATGTGATCCAGGCTCTGTCCCACTTGTATAGACTCTCGTGTTTCTTTGCTGTGTTGTGTAGCATGGTGGCAATGGGGTCAATCCCCGGCAGTCTGCCCATGTAACTCAGTGGTGGTATAAGGGCGAGGTAGGCGTCATGTAAGCTTCCAAGACCTGTCTTCTGGATGTCTAGCGCTAGCTTCGACAAGTGACTACTCCGCGGCCGGAACGGGTTTTGGTGAGATCCAACCGCCAGGATTTTGCAGTCGTCTTCAAACGGCTGTTTGAGGCTTCGAACGGCTTGCCACATGAAGATGGAAAACATGTCCTTGGCATATAACTTCTCCAGAGCATCATAAGACTCAACAGCGAGGAGTTTCTGTCCGTTTTTCCGGTCCTCAATCGCCTCTTCTGTCATCCAACCATCCTTCTGAAAAACTCCAGAGCACTCCCAAAATGTGGGAGTTTGAGGATCATTGGTGGCCCTCGACTCATCACCGTCGTCTAGTGTGAATTCCGCCTTTCCGCATCCCACAACTCTGCATAGATCAACCTGATGTTCTGTGCCGGTGTCGTCGTCAGAAGCTTCAGGCTTCGTTTTAGCCGCCAATACCTCAGGCCTATCGGGAGGCAGCCACCATTGCAGATTTCGAGTCAGGGTTTTGTCCATCTTGCCAAGTAGTGTGAGGGCTGGTTTGAGCCGCGAGCCTTCTGTCCGAAGCCAGCCGCCATCGTTCAAGGACGACGGTCCCGATGCAGGACTCGGGTCCTCTGTTGCTGATTTTTTTTGTCTTCTTTCCACTGAGCACAGCCAGAGTGATAAGGCTGCTTCCATTTGATCGGCGCATGCCTTCCAGCGTCCACCCCTCTGGTCCAGTTGAAAGACCACAATCTGCTTTTCTCCTTGCCCAAGGCCCACTTCGAGTGACCATGTCTTTGATGTCGTCGTTGCTGGACCATTCTTGTTGAGCGGGAAGAGATGGTTCATCGTCACCTCAATGGCTCCGGCCAGACAAATGGCTTCCATTGACGCTGGTCCTCTCCAATCGGCAAGTGTTGTGAGGCATCTTCGTAGAACCATGATTCCATGCGCAGTGTTTTTCTCGGGGAGCCGCGTTTCACCACCATCAAGGTCCAACGGCTCAGTTATCAGCCCTGGTGTAGACGCTGGCGATGTAGGCAATTCTGTTGAAGACAGTTCTGAGAGATTGCTGCGATCTTCACCTGTCACAACGGTCCAGGATCGCGTGTCTTGCGAGAAGCCCAAATCCAGCTCTTTTCCTGAGGAATGGCCCTTCCAACCCACAATCTGACGCAGCTTTCCCCAGAGGGAATGAGGTGTCTCCTCCGACTCCTGGCTAGAGGCAGGTTCACTGTCCGGTGGCTGTTTGTAGAAGTGGTCTTGGTCCAAGCTGCCCAAGGACATGGCAAATTCGTCCAGTTCGTACCTTGGACGAAGCTCATGGCAATCGATGCGATCCGTAAATCTGCGCCGGATGAGTAGTCTCAGCATGGTCATAAGCAGCACCGCCACTAACTGAGCCACTGAAGCCGACCAATGCATTCTCCTCAGACCGAAGAATTGGATGATAATTCCAGAGACAGAGATGAACGCTCCAACCGTAGACACCTTTTCCATGAAAGGCCGATCTCTCGGTAAGGCGCTCCACCAAGTTCCCCTCGGCGAGATACTTTCAGTGGGGGATTCCTGAGAACTTGGTGTTGATGAGCTTCTTGCCTCGGTCATGAACTGAGCTCTCTTGGACGTCGTGATGACCCGTGGGCTCTTCCGGAGATACAGAGCGAATGACTTGAAAACCTGATCACTCACGGTAGTCTCCGTTTGCAGCCAGATAATCTGATGTCGCATCCCCTGGGTGACTTGATGTCTCTCCTCGGTTGTGCTGCTGTCGACTACCCAGGCGCAAGAAAGCACGCCGAGCACCACCAAGATGGTTCCGGTAACAGACAAGGGGAGAGCGTGGTCCTGAATGGGCTTGCCCTCCTTTTTGAACCTGAAGTGTTCGGTCAGGAGGTGAAAGTAAACTAGCACCACGCTCTGTACGACTATTCCGACCGCGGCTACCCAGCGCAACTCGCGCCTGTCGGCACTCTCATGGCGATTCAGCGTGATGTTCGGTGCCTCCGTGTTGGTATTGAGTAAGATGATGATCTCTTCAGATTGTTGTGATTCATCATCGGGGGTCGTTTCGGTTCCAGATTGTTGTGTTTCAACACGGGGTGTCATCTCCACCCAATCTCCAGTCACTCGCGGTGTCGCCTCTTCATCATCAGCTGGGGGCTGGAGGTTCAATCGGATCCCCCAACAAGCGAGCCATTGAGCCATGCGGTAGATGCTGTACCGCTTGTTGTTGTTGCTGTTGTTGTTCAACTCGGTGCCATCGTCGTTGCCCACGTTGGGCCTTTGGCTCTGCAGCCATCGCGGTGTTCTGAAGTATCGGTCCAAGGGCTGAGGTTCTGTACCAATAGTTATCATCGGTGAGAGCGTTTGCAAGTCATGAATATGTGAAAACCAACCCAATTTCCGAAACAGCTTGTTCTCGTCGGTTTCTGCCTGGCTCAGTGTCATGATTTTGACCGGGCTGTTGATGTTGATCTTCTCGGAGAACAAGCAAATGAATTCCTTGACACGGCCTTCTCCTGAGCACCTGACAACCTCAACTCCGTTCCACAGCTCGCTCGCTTCCTCGGACGTAGATGACATCAATTCCATCTCGGCGACCAAAATATTTTCTCTTGATCGTCCCACAACAAACTTCAGCCAAGACGGGCCGCCGACTCTGATTGCACTGACGATAATAGTGATGATACCGAGGGGTGCCATTGCCAGGATGATGCAATCGGCCCATCCCATCGACTGGCCGAGAAACTGCATCGTAACTCGCTCTCCGAACAATGCCAGGAGGCTAAGCATACCCCGATTAGTGACTCATAAATTGTAATTGAGGCGATCTATACTTACGGAGCGAAGTCTGAGATCAAGTTGTTGGAGAAGTCGTCGTCGGAATCTGCTGAGACGAACCCAGCAAACACCAACACTAGAAAACCAAGATAGCTGACGTAGAGCAACATCATGGTATGCAGAATTGTGATGGAACAAAAATCGAAGGAAGAGCGCTTGCGCAAGCAAAGTTTTGGACTCAGAATGTCAACGAAAAGACACAGGTTTCAAATTGGAGAACTGGAGAACGGGGTGGTGCATGGCCTGCTCCTATACAGCAAAAGAACCCACGCAAGAAACCCCACTACCACCAACGCCAGATGGAAGAAGATGGCTGTGCGTTCGGCAGCCTGCCTTTGCGGCAAGATTCTTCCCGGCTTGGCCTGTGGACGGGAAGTAGGCGAAGCTGGCTGGAGGCATGGCTGCAGCGGCACCGCGGATGCCAGAGAAAGTGTCGGGATTGAGAATACCTGCATGCTCACTAATGAACTGCACGTTTCTTTTTCAGAGAGTCTATGCCATGATACAGCAATGGTGTC
Source organism: Neonectria punicea (assembly GCA_037954315.1). Classification (NCBI taxonomy): domain Eukaryota; kingdom Fungi; phylum Ascomycota; class Sordariomycetes; order Hypocreales; family Nectriaceae; genus Neonectria; species Neonectria punicea. The sequence continues at coordinate 85,993 of JAZAVJ010000027.1, read as the reverse complement.
CAACAGTTTGGGTGATCAGCCCAGCCACACTGCGCCCAAGTGCAGTCTTACCCAATCACTTCCCGTCACGGAACGGCGCAACTTATTCACCTGGCCCACCGCCCGCCGACTGTTAGCAATCAAGAAACGCATGAGAGTCTAAAGGGAAGGCGGAACGCCATGTTTGGGTCTGCAGCCAGCCGCGTCCAGACTGGTCTTGCGACCAGGTTCCAGGTTTGACGTGGGCGTGAACCAGCTACGGAGAAAACTTAGATTTAATACGATTGCTGGTGTTGGGCATGGCACCTTCTTGTGTTTTCTACCATGTAGGCTGTTTTCTGCTGTGCAGTCTGTTTTTCGCTGTGTTGCTTTGATATATGTCTGATGATGCTAAAAACGATGTAGATGGAGCCTGTTTTGCTATTCGCCCAGCAGCCGTCGCAGCGCGTTTGCGAACTGCCGTAGCGCGCTAGCGACGGCGGCAATGGCGCAACTGTGCCGCATCAATAGTCGGGCCGGATTGAGCGCGCTTCATTTCGCTTAATCGATGCATTTATGCTAAGTTTTTCCCTCCTTCACACCCAAATTACTATGCGCAGCAGAGAACGCAATGAACACATCGCGCGTGCACACAGCACAACATCTCAAAAGCCCAAACATCGCACTTCCGTCAATTTCGAACGACGCCACGTTAAACCCGGCCCGACGATTAATCTGGCTCTGCAGCGACTGCAAATGCGCTGTGTCCGCTGTAGCCAACGCACTGCGACCGCCGTAGCCAACGCGCTATGACCACTGTAACTAGCGCGCTGTGGACCGTCTCCCCTCTTGGGACCGTCAAGAGACCCCTACTACGGTCCACCAGCTTCTACTACTGTTGCTAATCGCAACACGGCTGCCGCCGCATTTGCAACCGTTAAGGCGTGCATACAAATGCTATGGGTAGAGGAACGGGCTGGGGCGTTTTGTCGGGCAGGAAGCAGTGGCTGGCCGCAGTGACGGTCCCGAGAGAAGAGGGGCGACGGTCCTAACAGGGGTGACGGTCCTAAGAGGGTTGGAGGGGTGACGGGATGCCGGTACCATGAGGGGGGGTGACGATCCCAAGAGGAGTAACGGTCTCATGAGGGCCGGCCAAACAGACTTCGGCAAAAGCGGACGATGAGAGGAGTTGAGGGCCGCAATCAATTTGGGGGGGAATGGGCGGATGGATGGGTCGGGACGGACGGGGTGGAAAAGAAATTATTGACGGGGCCGCGAGACGAGATGAGAAAAGACGGGGAGATTTGTCTTGAGCTTGTCGAAGAAACTGTACTATGTAATTACTTGTAGCTCGTTCCTCATCGCAATCCTGTGCAACGGCCCGCGGACGCGTTGTGTAGGCAACGCCCGAGCCCCTTGGGGGAGACATGAGCAGGTGTTTCGACTCCTTGTTGAAAATGTTGCGACTTGCGAGGCGCTGGTGCGGGCGAGACGGAATTCACAACCGCCGAATGCCCCCTCTCATGAGAGACCTAACTTGGCCACATGGCCCGGAGCCTATGATTCATCAGTACCATGACGGTCCTAACGGGGTGACGATCCCATGAGGGTCCCAACAGGAGGCGACGGTCCCAAGGGGGGCGACGGTGTGACGGTACCGTGAGAGTGGTGACGGTCACGATGGTAACGCGAGAAGGGCTCGACGCAGTCGCCTCCGGAGGACTCCCGGAGGGATAGGGGCTGCAGTATGTGTATGTGTGTGTGTGAGAGTGAGAGAGAGGGTTGTCTAGGCTGAAGCAGTCAACAGCTTTGCCTACCGCTAGGACGCCGCTTTGCCGGTGGCATCAGGTTCTCGCGGTCTTAAGGGGACGGGATGGGCGCGCATTCTTGTGGCCTTGCAAATCAGGTGTGAAGCGAGATGTCGATGGAGGTGGACATTAACTTGCATGGCACACCAAGCTCGGGCGACATAATCTTTTAGGCACTTACTCAGTGCGTCTAGGGTATTGAGTGGCTGTATTATTTTGTCAGCTGTGCTAGTTTCCTTGTACCAGTCCGTATGCCAAGTATTTTGCCCCCCTTTCCAGCCACTAAGATCGCCGAAGAGTAGAGCTACATCACTTCCCACCAAAATTGTGCCCATGAAAGAAGTACTGACAGCAGCCTTCTCTTCCACCCAAAGCAAAGCTGGTGGGCAGTTTTGTACCCCTCTCTGCGGCTCAAGTGTCGCTCAGCACGGCCAACCTGCCTTGGGTGCAGCAAATGGATCATGCATTGCAATAATGGCTTCAGAGCTCATAGTAACATTTCTTGGCAGCATCTCAGAAGGTAGTCCTCAATATTATGTAATCCCTGAAGAGATCTAGGGTAGTGGTTTTGGTTCTCATCCCTCAAGTGTCCTCGCTTTTAAGTTATAGATGTTTAGCTACCCCGCACGGTTAATCCCACCACCAAGATTGCAAGATCCTCCATATAAAGTCAAACACCATGGAAAACCCACGATGTGAATAAGAGTGAGGGCATCTAGAAACTGATGGTATCTGGGAACTAATGGCATCGAGGGACTGTAAGTCCAGATCGCGCGGAAAACACTCTATACTAAGCTTGACATCTCCCCTCGTTCTTCATTAATGTAATAGTCTCAACATCATCCGAAAGCTGAGATGATCTAGAGGGAGGCTACCCTCCGTGGTGCGAGTACTCATGTTCCTCTACAGCAAAGCCCTCAGGTGCTTTTCTGTTCCTGCAATCTCGTCTAGATGAAGCCTTAACCTGGTCAATCTCCCCGGCGTTACTTGATACTCTTTCGGAAGCCAGTCTGGCACACCACTACCCATCAGCTGCTGAGCAACTGCTTTGCCGCACAACCACGCATTAACCATTCCATATCCGCCATATCCCGCAGACACCCATTCCGCACCCATTTGCACATCACCTACCGCACGAGCTCCAAGCGCCTGTTGCGGAAGCATGCCAACCATAGGGACGTGATCGAGAGAGCTGCACATGATACCGACCCACGATGCCTTCATCAGCGGCTTTCCTGGCTGCTCATCTCCCCACCCCTTCTGGCCAAAGACGACAGGCAGGATGCCGGCTAGGTGGCTCTTGGCTGCCAGATTCTCCTCGGCGTCAGACGAAATACCGTGGATGTCTAGCGCGGTCTCGAAGCCACCCAGCTCTCCCCCGCCGATGAAGATTTCGCCCGTGTACTGGTTCTGGATGAGATAGTCAAACCCGTCCTTGAAGTAGAAGCTCCAAGACTGTTTCCCGCCCTTGGGGAAGGCACTCCCGGGGTTTTGAACACTCATTTGGCCGCGTCGCGGAACAAGTATGCCGCGAAGCTGAGGAACTAGATGTGAGATATGGCCTTCTGTGCAATGGACAATGTGTTTTGCCTGGATTTTTCCTCGTGGTGTTTTGATCGTGTATGGGAATTCGTTCCGCTGATCTCTCGTGATGGACAAGGCCGGGGTATCTGCCTCGATGCTGAACTGTTGATGGTACTGGTCAAGTAACTGTTCGAATAGGCTCGTGATCAATCGATATGGCCAAGCAGCGCCTGCTCGTCCAATTAACGCGCCCTTGGCATTTTCCAGCCCGTATTTCTATCACCGGGTTATCAGCCCACTGCCTTTCCACACGATAAGCGTATCGACTTACTTGGCGTACGTCCTCGCCGATAATTGACCATTGGCCAGCAAGATCGGGAAGAGCCGCTTCAAAATTGGCCAGCATCACCGTCAGCTGCTCCAGCTTTTCGTCATCAAAGACAGCAGCCACAGTGTCGACGCGCCTGACCTCAGACTTTGCAAATAGTTCATGCCCAAGCCCCTCGGCAGCATGCAATATCTCATCGAAATGGGCGAGCTCGAAACGGACAATCTTCTCAGCCGCCTCAACCCCAAATATGCGGGTATATTTGTCGAAGTCGAGCACAGCGACACAGTTAATTCTCCCACCGTTGCGACCTGTTGCGCCGGAGCAAACCTCGCGTGCCTCCAGGACCGACACGGAGCCGGAATAGCCGCTGGCTAGGAGCTCTCTGGAGACGCTGCAGGCGGTGATGCCGGAGCCGATGATGATGACATCTCGCTGCGAGGGCAGTGCGGGTGACTGGATCCCTCGAAGACGCTCGTTGACTGGGACTTGCCAGTATGACTGTGTCGGCTTGGAGACGGGCAGGGAGGGGTCCTTTGCAAGCTGGCCGTACATTGGGGCTAGGCTTGGTGGGATGAGTGTGGGTGATGGTGCAGAACGAGGTACCTTCATTGACCTGAACACGGACAGAGAGCTGGAGATACTTACGGCCGCGGTATCTTTTCAGCGGAGAAGCCGACCAGTAGACTAGCTGTTTCGGGTGCATTCACGAGCATCGTATCGCTGCCCAATGAGGTATAGTAGACGCTGCTCACTAATGCTCCAGGGATCAGGGTGCGCTATCACCACATTGTCGTCTCTGGTGCTTTACTTTGGCGGATTAACCAGGCCGCAAATGGTTGCTCCATCCTGTTCCAGAGAAGTATTCAATCAATGTACATGATGAGACAAAGGTATTTGCTCAGAAACCTTGCAGGGTGCATCGATAGATCCACCAAACTGTCCCAAGATACATTCAGCAAGTCAATCATCTCACTGACGCTAGGTTGGCGTTAAGCTACTACTTAAGAAATAAGAAATCAATAAATCTCTATCTACCCTATAGTACCACTTTATCCTCTAAAAACAAACAAATAAGAATAAGGAAATAGCCTATTCATCCTACCCACTATTCCAATCAACTGCCTTTCACTAGGAACGAAGCGTCACTTCTTCCTTTGATCCTAAGAGGGCTTCACGTACTTTTTGTACTCGTCGTGGCACCTTGTCAGTTGCTTAGCATCCGTTTCGTGAATCCGAGCCCAAAAGTTGGCTTCGAACTCCAATGATTTGTGCCCTAATGTGTCTTTCTCTACCGAATATTCTCTTGCATCTCTGTATACCCTCCAACAACGGTAAACGTGATACATTTTGATGAAACAAGCATCAACGTATTCGCGGTTTTTCTGGTAGGTGGTCTGGTATTTTTTCGCAGTTTTACAAACAAGCCACTCATAGTGTAAACCATAGAATTTGAAGGCTGTTTCCGTTAGCTTGTAAGCCCTGATAGCCGCTTCTTGTTGCTTCTTGCTGTGGCTGCTGCCTTGAGGAATTGTCTCGTTGTAGTACGACGTCAGAGATGCAAGCGACCTTTCGAGCTCACGTAGGAGGGCTCCTCCTTGCTGTCTCGCAACATTTACGTCTTCGTTTGTTTTGGATTCGAGCCCTGACAAAGCGTAATAGCGAGAAGTCGGATATAGTTCGACATCCATCTCAATATAGTAACTAAGAGAAGCAGATTTGTTGTCTTGTGATTCCACAAGGTGGTCGGTGTCGGAAGAAGACTCAGGTTGTTTGCTCAACATTTGATCCATAGTTGGAGCTGTCTTGAACTATAGGTTGTGACTGGATTTTTAGAGATAGTTGAAGAGTAAAGAAATGGTTGAGTGAATGCGAAGACGGGTGTTGATAGTAGAGTCGGTTGTTGATGGTAGAGTTGGTTGTTGATTGGAGAAGATGAAGATGAAAGGGCAGCACCTTGTATAATAATTAAGCTGACTCCTGTCCACGTTGTTCTTGCAACTCAAAGACTCTACTTTGCGTCCGGAAACACACTGTTCTTTTGCTAACCTTTGACAAATATTAATTGGTCGACGCCTCTCAAAGACACTGTTCATACTGAACAGTTAGCGTAGTCTTAGAACGAAATTTACGCGTTCACTTGTGCCATAACTTATTCATTGTAAGATCCTAAAGCGCTGTTCGTGTAGCGATACATGAACGTAGCAGGACCGCACCACCACTCTTTGTAGAGTCTTCATTCATTTAACGTTGTGTGTAATTCCCGTCGCGCCATTGCCATTGTGTTTCATTGATGTGGTGCCCATTGTTAAGAATAAAGCAAAGCAGCATCACAAACCTGCTCTTTCTTAGTGGCACAAAGCCTGGTGGCTGTTTACTGGAACTGCTGTCCCTGGTAGTGTATTGTAATGGTTGCTCGCTCAAAGCACGTGTAGGAGACCTAACCTGTCTGTAGTTGGAAGCTTCCTAGTTAGACGTGATTGGGGACATCCCTCCGCCTTGAACTCTGTAGCATATTGTTTTTTCTGTTAGGTACGCACCTGCGGGGTAGCAGGATATTGGCTGGTATGAGGAACATGTGGAAAAGAGGCTCGGAAGGTGTTTTGGCCTGGGTCCTTGATTGTGGTTAGAGTTGTAACTATGGTTGACAGCAACGTTTCGCAGCGTCAGCACTAGATCAACTCGTCCAGACTCATGATGCCCAGATGTTCTAATAAGACAAACAGCAAACAGTTTATTTTCAGCTTGATTACTGTATTATCATAAACCTACTCAAGTTACTAGATGAAAGCCAAGTTGAGCACACTGGCGCATTATTTTGGTGCGTTTTGGATTAACTATGCCATCATATATCTGCTCCATCCTGTTTCAGACAAGTAACCAACCAAGATCCACGATGACACAGAAACATATCCTGAAAAATGCGTGCAGAATGTACTACTAAATCAGCCCAATTATCCGAGGATAAATTCAGCACCAATCGTCTCGCCGACTTGTGGCTTCCCACTCCTTAACTGTTGCTTTCGCACTGATGCGTAGTTTAGAAACTCATTGCGGCAAAACTCAGACCTGGGGAAATCTTAAGGTATTTGCTTTTCAGCTGATCCTGGATAATCTTCAGAGGTGGTCCCTTGAGCCGATGCTGTTCGCCTGTAGGACGAATCTCCAACCCGTGGGCTCGAGCCCACCAGAGCCAGAAGGGAAGAGATAGGAAGCTGCTGAAAGATAACGATCGCGCCAGCTCAGTCTGAAGGAACATGGACGACAGGGGAACCTTTGGGCCCATGCCATCTCAACCCAATAGATCTGTGCTGTCTGGGGCATTATTTTCCCCTTGTGTCATCATTCAACCAACCTTGCGGGCTGCACTCTGAGCGTTGTTTCGACCTAGTTGGCAAAATTCCCCTTTTCGGAACGGACCCGAGCAGCGAGTTGTTCCAGGAGGGCGCGTCTGCCCTCGCACGGATAACGGTGGGGCGAGACCAGACGAGACTCCTGCAAGCCTTACTCTAGCTCAAGGATATCCCTGTGGCGAGTCTTGTTTAATAGGTCCCCAACTGAGGGCTTCCCCAACTTTCTGAATTCCCCGGACTGAACGGCAGGCCCCAGTCCGCCAGTCGGCCCTCTTGGCCCCATTTTCCCAATTTAAAGCAAGCCAAAATGAGGAGCCGCATGATTACCTAGATAAGAATGTGCTGCTGTATGGGAAGTGGCTTGCTTATCCACGCGGAGAGCCAGAAGCACCGCTGTTTGCACCGAAGCCAAGACCCAACAATGCAGACTTGGAACCCCCAGTACAACCGTGAAAAGCATATAAAGACTGACTTATTTCCTCAGCTCCCGCATGCGTGACACGCGTCTATCACACCCTTTGTCGACCTCCACCCGAACCTAGGTGCAGACATGATGACCCTAGACGACAGCAAGAAAGACCTAGCCCTGCGGTGCGACGACGTCCGCGACGATGTCCAGCAGGGCCAAACCATCGAGAACTTGAACGGCCTGCACCGCCGGGTGGGCAACCGCCAGGTCCAACTGTTTGCCATCGGCGGCTCCATCGGCACCGCGCTATTCGTCAGCATCGGCACCGCGCTCTTCAAGGGCGGGCCGGCCAGTCTCCTGCTTGCCTTCACCGTGTACTCGTGTCTGATCGGCCTTGTCAATAACTGCATCGCGAAGATGACCGTCCTTATGCCCGTCAATGGAGGGTTTGTTCGTCTCGCTGGCTACTGGGTCGACGACGCCTTTGGCTTCATGGCGGGCATTAATTTCTTTTGCTATGAGGCGATTCAGATCCCCTTTGAGATTACGGCGCTGAATGTCGTCCTCCAATACTGGCGAGATGATATTCCAGTTGTTGCAGTCTGCCTCGTGTGCGTCGCGGCTTATGGGTAAGTCAGGCACGGTTCTTTCTTGCTTCCCCAAGACTCGCCGAACTGACCGAATCATTCAACAGATTGATCAACGTCTTCTCCGTCAAATACTGTAGCGAAATCGAGTTCTGGCTATCAACCGGAAAGATCATCCTCGTGGTCGTCCTCTTCTGCTTCACCTTCGTCACCATGGTCGGCGGCAACCCTCAGCACGACGCCTACGGTTTCCGGCACTAGACCAACCCAAGTCCTTTTGCCGAATGGGTTACAACTGGTTCTCTTGGCAAGTTCGAGGGTTTCCTGGCTTATCTGTGGTTTGCGGCCCTGATGATCGTCGGACCTGAGTATATCAGCATGATTGCGGCTGAGACCAAACGGCCTCGCGTCTACGTCAAGAAAGCCTTCAAGACTATATACTGGCGGTTTGCCTTTTTATTTATTGGAGGTGCGGCGGTACCATCATCCCTTCAAATGATCCAACCTTGTCGAATCTGGTTTTCGGGGCCGGAGATGGGGCCGGGACTGCGGCTGCTTCACCTTACGTTATCGCCATGAAGAATCTCGGGGTCGGTGTCCTGCCTCACATTACCAACTCGCTCCTTTTCACCAGCATCTTCTCGGCCGGGCACACCTATGTTTACTGCGCATCGAGGAACCTCCACAGCCTGGCATTGGATGGACACGCTCCCAAGATCTCTCTACGATGCACCAAGAACGGTGTGCCCATCTACTGCTTCTTGCTCACAATGCTGTTCCCGCTACTCTCCTTGTTGCAAGTATCTAGCTCCACAGCCCAGGTGCTAGATTGGTTGGTCAACTTAATGACAAGTGGCGGGCTGATCAACTTTATCGTCATCTGCATCACATATCTCAGATACTATATGGCTTGCAAACACCAAAATATCGACAGAAGGACACTTCCCTGCTATGGATGGTTCCAGCCCTACTCAGCCTGGATCGCGCTGACTGGCCTCGGTCTCATCACACTCTGCAACGGATACACCGTCTTCCTGCCGGGCGCATTTTCTGCCGCTGGATTCCTGACAAAGTACCTGATGGTCTTGCTCACTCCGCTTACGTACCTATGGTGGAAGTTTTTCAAGGGTACCAAGGTCATGAGTCCTTCAGAGGGTGACTTGGTGTGGGAAAAGCCATTGATCGATGCTTATGAAGAAAGCATGGGTGAAGAGTGCTTCAGGTCGTTCAAAGTAGAAATAATGGAGTTGTTTTCCAAGCACAAATGGAGCAAGAGTAACGTGGGGAATGGAAATTGATGATAGATTGGGGGTCGTGGTGTTGGGCAGCTGATCTGCCTGTCATAGTCCTTCTTCTAGAGAAGAATGGTTTACTTCTACAGCTTGAAAGTCAAGGGCAATGATACTTTGAAAACATGCTAAATATTCATCTGGTGAAACATCCTCAAAGTCATGGGTTGTGCCACGCTTACTCCGTACCAAAGAGTCACGACCACAATCATGACAACCGCCAGTTACCATGAAGATATGCTATAGGACTCAGCGGGTAGGACATTGATCACATATCGCGCGGAGCGCGACTATACATTGATATCCTTTGTGAGTGGGGAATGGATGTTACAGTAATGCATCCATCATAATGGTGATAACTTTGAAAGGGTATGGCTGCACGCCTAACTGATAGTAGAGTACATTTTTTTCTTAAGATATTACGATTATGCTAGTTAGTCAGTTTACATGTATGCTGGAATCACATCGATTTACAACTGGGAGCACTACCCGAGGTGTATTAAAGACTGAGCGAATAATGATTAACAATCTTTATTGCAGATTGATCGTCAGAATGCAAAATGGACAACCTCCTTCTCGTCACTATGTTGCCCCAACTCCCCCCTGGGTTACGACCACGCGCAATGGTTATGCGATATAACTATGCGTACAATGATAACGACGCCCAGGTCCCTACCAGTCTCAGAGACACAATTCCAATGCGATTCAAGAAGAACGGTCTCGTTTCCCTCTTTAAGGATGAAGAGGGAATCCTATACCAATAAAACCCGGGTGATGGTCATTGAGGATTAGCATCCGTCATTCGAGATAGGGTTTAACTGTATGGTATGTGCCCGTCCCCTGCGATGGAAACTGCACTAACATTTTATATAGTTGTCATTCCTATTACCTATACGAACATTGGAGCAGACTGGCGCCCTTTAGCTGAGAAGCTTGCCGGCTATGGCCAAAAGCCTGCTAACTGTGGGCATCCCTCCTTGATTATGTTCCTACCCTCGCTTTCATCGGCAACAAACCTTGAACGATTAATCTAGTCGATAGGGCAGTTGTCCTAGCGCAGGGAACTAGGCTGATTATGGTAAAGGTTTGGGAAGAGTAGAATTATATCTTAGGCTACCACAATCCTTCGGGCTTACCACCGAAATGGCAAGATCTGTTACATGCGGGTTATAGTCTTGGCTCCATGTACTTAGATTACGAATTCACGGATGTCTTCTTGCTTCGAAATAGTACTTGGCAACCTAACCTTCTCTTTCTCACCGCAGAGAAACCCGTCCCATTGTTGCCACTTCGAATATCATTCGGCGGCAGGGATAATCATGGCACCTTTAATCACGGATCATGAGAGTTTCAAAGAGATCTGTTGGGCCTCTAGATAGCGACAATTTTCCAGAAAGGCCTACAGAACCGAAAAATGGATATCATTCGGTTTCAGTCAGCTTAGCGCCCCCCTTGAGTGAAGTGCTCTTGGGGATCAACGTTGAAAGACGCTCTCATGTATGGATGAAACGCGACGCCGGGCGATCTGAGGCAACCACACCAAACCAGTACTCTTATTATAAGGAGGACAACAACGTTTCTTGAAATCTGTGGTTGTACGAAATTAAATACTAATACCGTATTAACACTATCGCTTGCTCCTATTCAATGTTGCTCACAGTCTGAATATCAGTGGTTGTTAACAGTATACCCACAGTCGAAATTAAATCCAAGCCAACCCTCTGTTGCTGCGTTTCCATTCTGATTCACAGGGCTGAAATCATTCCACCTAATCCATACGGCCACATACACTTAACTTTCGTCATGACGCCAACATCCAGACACTACCCAGCTGGGGCGTTCCCAGGCATGAAAGCACCACGCGTACGTATCTTCTCCAAGAACTGAGCCACAGCTGGTCCGACCACATCAGGAGACTCAAACATCGGAGCGTGTCCAGCACCAGGCACCTGAACTGTCTCCACGTCGGCGAAGTTGGACGCGACCCATTTCGCTTCCGCCAACGGGTCTTTCCAATCCGGATCCGCATCGCCAATGACCACAAGAACCGGTGCCTGGACGCGACTAATCCACGGCGCGACAACGCGATGGTCCGCCGCCGACGACGCGTGGAAGGCGCTCCAGCGCCCGGGACGCTTCAGCAACGCCGTCGTCGTGGCCGCCCGCTCCTTCGCCTTCGCCCCAAGGCCCGGCCAGAGCTTCGCGGCGTAGAAACGCCAGAGGTATGGACCCAAAGGTCGTGTGAGGGCGACGTGTAGGATCCAGCGCATGGCGGTCCCGAAGCCGTTGCGGAGGAAGGGCGCGACAAGGACGAGGCCGGCGACTTGGTCCGGCTGGCGTCCTGCGGCGATGACGGCGGCGGCGGACGAGATGGAGGCGCCGACGAGAACAGCCGGGCCTCCTCCCAACTTTTCGATGACGGCGAGCAAGTCCTCGGCTGTGGGTTCATCGCCGTAGCTCTTGAACGTCGCTGTGCTGTCGCCGTGGCCTCGGAGATCCACGCGGGCCACGCGATATCCCGCGGCCGCGAGTTGTTCGGCGAGCGGAGCGTATGCGTCGCGGGTGTCTCCCAAGCCAGGCGAACAGACGACGAGGGGACCGACGCCCGTGACTTCGACGGCAAGCTTGCCTCCGCCCGTTTCGATGGAGTCGAATGGCATAGCTGAAGGCTGACGTGTTGAAGTCCGTTTGTTGTTCGGCGAGAGACGGGGGTCTTGTAGGACAGGATCCTTTCGCCGGCTGCTCCGGTGAAGCTTTGGGATTGCGAACGAATGGTCTGATCTGCTGGCACGGGCAACTTTAAATACGCTGATCACCGATGCGCTGTAACATTGATGGCGTAATCAATTCCTGTGGTTCTATTCGAGGATGAGCCCGAGTCTGGGCCAGTTATCTCACGATGAAATGATGAATAATCGGCATTTGTTTCGTACCAAATCACGCCGATGGGTAATATTACATACTTAAATGGCATATACCGCACCGTACGGCTGTGGAGTTTAGTGCTTATTGTTCGCCCAGATCATCTCACTACGAGAGCTGGAACGATTAACTCACCGAAATTGGAAGAACTGACCACCACTGAAACTGGTAGTGCTTTTGCCAATCATGTTATCATAATTACCCTTCTTAATACCAATGAATGACTGATGATGTGTTCGCAAGGGAAAAGTGTGAATCTGCGTTCGCTTATCTATTGCTTGGTGGACTTACACAAGCTGCAGCTTCGGCTAATGCTTACCACCAGCGTCCAGAAACGGAAGGTGTATGTAGGCGACGTGGGTATGTCTCAACATGACTCTGACTTGCATCCAACTCTAGGCGTATCGCTGTTCTGTTTGGCTTTCCCCTGCTGACGAAACACTGCGGCTGAGGCCGATCGTACACCCAAGACACAGCCGCAGAGCCAATGAGATCTGCATCTTGACATTACGCCCGAGCAATGTAACGCGGGCCAAAGTGCAGCCTGATTAGTGCCTTCCGGTCGTACCTGGAACTTGGCATGACGCAAGGTATATTTAGCCATCGCCCCTCGCATTCCTGGGCCTGGCTGCAAGTCCCCCTTCCATTACAGCGAAGATGGCGCGGGAGACCAGAGAGATGGAGCTGCAGAGACTCACGGCAGATGGATGCTCGTCCACTCGAACGGTATGTACGCTTCTGGTTGGCGAGCAAGACTTTCTGACAATCCCGCAATGACACAGCTCGAAAGTCGGCCGGCCTCGCTCTCGAGCCGGCAGTCTGAACCGCTGCTACTGTCTTCCAACCATTCACCCCGGTCGGGCGAATGGGACAAACTCCGCGGGAGGGATGAAGGGCGCCTCTCACAGGATAAGTCGAGATTCGCATGGCAGCCAGGACCATCAATCGACAAGCCATCACAGGTTTCAATCCCCGACACCACCAGAGAACCGCGGAAAGAAATCTGCAGCAAAAGCAAACTGTCGGCGCTGGGAAACTTGTCCCTCTTTCATCTACCTGCCATTTCCATCACCCTAGTTCTCGTGGTTCTGAATCTCATCGAACTGCAGTGGCCCTACGGCCATCCGACCTCCGAGGAGTTCAACGCGCTTCAGTTCGCGGCCAAGGCACACGAATCATTCATCATCATGTCCGTGGTAGATATTCTTCTACACAGAATCAGCTACGGCCTTCTCTGTGGCGAAATTGGCGGTGTTTCGCTTGGGTTTCTCTCTTCGCCGTTCCACCTCGCATCTCCAGTCCAGTATCTCGTCAGCTGGGAATTCTGGGGGACCGTTTCGAATCCGGGAAGAAATCGCCGGTTCCATGCCATCACGACCTGCTTGATACTGCTCCTCGTCTTGATCGGCGTCGCTGCGAGTCCGTTTTCGGCCATCTTGATGATCCCCCGTCTTGGGTGGTGGCAGCCCAGCGGCGATCGTGTCGTGCTATACTCTGGCGCAACGTATGTCAAGCTCGACGCCAAGGACCCTTATCCAAACGAACTGGTGTCTCAGACCGCGCTCTCGAAAGACTACTGCGAATGGAGTTTCATTGGTAGTGCACTGTGCGACCAACCGAACATTCGGCCCATGATTGAGGGTGTCTTATCGCCTCATGACGACCTAGTACCGCTTGCTCCATTTTACCACAATATTTCGTTTTGCCGCTATGGTTTCTTAACGCCGGACAGGACCATTACGTATACAATGTACTCAACAGAGTACCGCAAGTCTCAGTTTCACTATTGGACGGCTGCTACAGCTCCGATGGCCTTTGCGACGCTTCCGCTGCTCAATGACGCTTTCTACAACAGCCCCGAGACATCGAATTGGCTTGTCAGGTCACGACCCGATCCTTCTTCTGGGATGAATACATGGAAACAGCCTCTGGTAGCTGTATCTTGCAGCGAATCCGCCGATCCCCTTTCAGGAAATGAGGATTCCGTGGAATTCAAGTTTGATACTTCTTTCCCCGGAAGGTTCAGCGTGAACGTGGACCTTGAAGCTGAACTGGCGTCTTTGAACGACACTCAAATGGACGAAGGCGAGCAGTATTACCAACCAGAGCCAATATTCCTGGATCTTCAGAGTCAAATTCCCATTCCGATCAGTGCTATGATCATGTTCGTCGGCAAAGTCACAAGTTTGAAAGAAGATATCCAGAACGTTGACTCCAAACCCCGGCTTTGCCTTGTTCAAGCTCGATGGGTCAGCGCAGACATTTGGCTCGAAGGACAGAGCCTACCCGCGGTGAAATCAGAGCTGGGAATGACCCTAGAGGGTATTCCTTCCTTTTTGGAGCAATCGAGTTCAGAGACCGTCATCAGGATGCACGGCAGCTGGCTGTCCGGAATTGAAAATCGGACTACAAGTCGCAACTCGTCGTACCGCCAGGGACTCGATATCTGCAACAAGGCAGCGTACAGCAACACAAGTCTTCACACGTTTCTGGCAGTGTATCTGACGGATGCACTCTCGCTATTGTACAGCCTCGACTTTGCGGTTGATCTCCCAACCGTGCCGGACGATGGCTCGCACCTTGCCATCGAACAAACCCTGTACACGTACCAATACGCGTACACTTTTCGGAACGGCACAACGATCCTGATAGCGATGGTTGTGCTCTTGCTACACGTCGTCATTGCTTTGTCACACACGGGGATTATCATCTTTTCATCAACGCCGTGGGCGAGTTCAGGTTGGGGGAGCTTTGGGCAGTTAATGGCCCTGGCACTGCGATCGAGAGGTATAGAAGGGCTGGGAAATGTTGGCGCCGGAGTTGCAAGTTCCCAGACGTGGAAAAGGGAGGTGAGTGTGCGGGAGCTTGTGGATGAGGATAGATTGGAGATGGTGTCGGGTGCTGGTGGGAGCGGGAGTGAGGACAGGGCTGAGAAGGATCGGAGACGTATGCGGAATGTTGAGCCGGGCGCAAAGTATAGTTGATTTTCCACCCGTGAAGGGGTTGGACGGAGGTAGATGGATAAATGGGATAGACTATCACTTCAAGTATTGCTAGGGGCACATACAACTTTTACTACATACACAAATAGCCTCGGGAGCATTACTAAAAGATACATCCACAACCTAAGGAAATAAATTCATCACAACCATAACGTAGCCTAATAAATTCATTTAAAAGTACATTCTATATACTAACCCTATCCCTAATACTACTCTGAACCCTAGACAATCATATTTAACCCTAATTGCTATTCCTAACGTTTATTTTTTTATGGAGGATGGATGGTCTCATTGAGAATCTTCTATAGTTGCGTCAGTACTAGCACAGTAGTAATAGAAGATAACATACCTTATACATAGTAGACACAATAGGTTTCATTTTTCCATAGTCAG
The DNA here is from genome assembly GCA_037954315.1 of Neonectria punicea. Taxonomy (NCBI): domain Eukaryota; kingdom Fungi; phylum Ascomycota; class Sordariomycetes; order Hypocreales; family Nectriaceae; genus Neonectria; species Neonectria punicea. The sequence goes on along the minus strand of JAZAVJ010000027.1, from coordinate 70,420 downwards.
CGGTGAGATGCTAGGGGTAGTAGTGAGAGGATAGGAGGGGGGTGGGGGCATAGAACTGGTAGGTTCGAATACGTCCTGTATGGACCAGCTCTTCTTCCTTGGTGGTAGGAATACAAGCCACCGCAATGACTTCCTGTTCCCAATTGGGAGTAGTTATGGTGATAGACGGACGAGGAGTGAGGACTATATCCCTTGGTGGTGGGAATACAGGTCACCGCAATAACTTCTTGCTCCCCATTGGGAGTGGTGATACGAGGTTTACCCTATGCTTCTCTAGAAGCATCAGAATGCTCCCACTTTGTGGTTGAGGTGCCCAAGCCTTGTTGCAGCACTCCTTGCCGCAATAAGACCAAGACCCAGACGCGCTACGCAACCCGCTCTCCACCTCCAAAGCCACGCAGACCACCAAGTGCCCTTTTTCTACTGCCAGGCTAACCTTGTCTCTTTTATGCTGGCCCAGATTGACCTCAACCAGCTCTCATGGATCAGGGTCTTCAGGATAGGGTTGAATAGAGCGTGTGTATCTTTTTATTCCATATTCTTTACTTTTTACTTTAGTATTTCTTTCTCGTAATCTAAATAATGTCAGACACATCACAATACTCTTGCAATGACTTCCAAGTTCTGTAATCCACAGAGCTTCCAACCTCATATGATGATTCAATGTATCACCAGGCGCTGCGGAATATTCCATGTGAATGTAGGCTGTGCTTGTCAAAGTACTAGATGCGGTCAATGGGACTACGAAATAGTGCTTAAAGAAGGAGCTTTAACTAAGCTCTTCAAGATATATAACCTCAATGAAGTTTAACTTAACACGCTGAAGGAGTATATCGAAGACATGCTGAAAAGGGGATACATGAGGATATCGAAGTCTTGTACGGGCTGTCCCGTCATGTCCAACCCCAAGAAAAAAAGGAAAACTATAGCTAGTTGTAGACTACCGATAGCTCAAAAACATCACCGTGAAGGACCGAACACTACTGCCGCTCATCAATGAGCTCAAAGCCCAACTATGTGGCAAAAATTGGTTTATAGCTCTTAACCTCAAAGGAGCTTATGACCTCATCCGCATTAAGCCTAGAGACGAATGGAAAACTACATTCAGAATAAAGTTGAAACTGTTCGAATATGTAGTTGTGCTTTTCGGATTGACCTAAACTAGCGTTATTTTTGAAAATGATTAAACCATACTATATGAATATCCTAACGTCTCTATTGTGTGCTACCTCGACGATATCCTAATCTTCTCCGACACAGAAGAACACATGGAATACGTCAATATGGTATTGAAGGAGCTAAAAGACGCGAAACTCCTCATTGAACTAGCAAAAAGCAGGTTCCATACGTAGGGAGTGGACTTAGACACACGATTAGTCCAAACGAGATCCGCATAGATCGCAAGATCGAAGCTACTAGGGATTAGCAAACACCCAAGACAGTCAAGGAATTACAGAGCTTCCTGGGGTCCGCTAACTTACCGCACCTTTATATGCAACTTCGGATGTATCAGACACGCCCTCATAGCACATGAGGAAAGGAATAGACTTTCAATGGGATACTAAAGCATAGAAGGCCTTTGAACATTAAGGATGCGATCCTCAGCAAACCAGTCCTCGTGATGTTCGACCCCGAAAAGGAAGTCAAGCCCATCTGCCTTCATCACCCTTCTCTCCTCTCAAAAGCCACTTAATCTCGGATCTTTCATCAAGGAACCATAATCTACCTTCACCTCCTACACACACCGACACCATGCCAGGCTTCCTGTCCTTTGTCCGGGTGCAGTACACGGATCTTCCTCTCCCCCAACCTCCGTCCAACATCTCGGGTGGAACATATGTCGTGACGGGCGCCAACACCGGCCTCGGCTTCGAATGCGCCAAGCACCTCTTCCAAATGGGCGCCGGCCGCATAATCCTAGCCGTGCGGTCTCGCGAAAAAGGCAAAGCAGCACTGGACGTCATACGGCGCGAGACTGGTCGCCAGGGCGTCGGCGAGGTCTGGGAGTTGGATCTCATGTCTCTGGAGTCTGTCGAGATCTTCTCCAAACGGCTTGGAACACTGGAAAGGGTGGACGGTCTCATTGCCAACGCCGGTGTTGTCATGACCCAGTTCCAAACCATCGAAGGCGTGGAGTCGTCGCTCCTCGTCAATGTCGTCTCCACTATGTTGCTGGCATTTCGCGCACTGCCCAAGCTCCAGGAATCTGCACGCAGGTTTGACATACAGCCCCGCCTGGTTATTGTCACGAGCAACAGCGCTCTCGACAACGACATGAAAATGAGAGTGGAAAAGCTCCAAGGCGATGTGTTCGATGCCCTCAGCACCGAAAAGGGCTTTAACACCTTTACCCAGTAAGTAGTCTTGTCGAAGAAGTCAACAAGCACTGACAAGGTGGTTCTTCAGATACCCAACGACCAAGTTATTGGAGATATATGCCGTTCGTGAGCTCGCTTCGCTGCTTCCTGTATCCGATACAGGTGTCATCATCAATACAGTGAATCCCGGCTTATGCTACTCAAGTCTGGATCGAAATGGGACATTCATGCTCAGAATGATGATGGCGGTGATGAGAGCATTGCTTGCAAGGTCCACCGAAAAGGGTAGCCGCAATCTCTTGCAGGCTGCCTTCGCTGGACCAGACAGCCATGGCACCTACTGCTCGGAATGCCAAATCAGAGAGTAAGTGTCTGGTTAATTATGACTATATATATGTCTTGGTGTTTTGGCTAATCTTTGCGATAATAGTAATGTCGTCCCGGCCTGGATAACGGATAAAGCGGGAAAGGGCACGCAAGAGCGTGTCTGGAAGGATCTTTTGAAGAGGCTGGACTCGACCGGGCACAGCATTGATCTGACGGCTTTGAAGGCCGAGAAGAAAGGCGGCGTGAAGATCTGACTTGATGCGGGTGCTGGATTGGTGTATGTTAACAGCTTTGCCATCGAAACACAATGGATATCTCTTTTTCGTCATGCACAAGCGAGCGATTCCCAAAGCTTCTTCCCCGGCTCATCATGGAATGCCGTGATCCAGGGGTATACACTCAAATGGGCCGTAACATCTTGCCACGTCTCGAGTGTGAGCGTGTCGGCTAGCGTCCGGATGTGCCGGGCGACAGGTGAACTTGGATGGCAGTACTGGTCGTAACCTGGCGCCGAGATGGCATACACAAAGGTAAGCCAGAGGCAGAAAGAGGAACATTCGTCCACTTGGCTGAAATCCATCTCGTTGAATGAGTCAAGCCGTGTCCGAAGCGCGTCGGATAACAACGGGGAGCAAGCGGGCGTTCTCTGGTGGTTATGATGGATCACCGTGTTCATAAAGGCGAGGAATCCTAATTGGCAGACATCGTCCAGCGGAAGTGAAGGTCGTGGACCGACAAGGGGAGCGTAGTCGACCAGGCGTTGGAAGATGGAGATGACCAGGTCTTGATACTCGAAGGCACCCAGCTGCGCAAAACCAGCATAGCTGCACAGGGCCAGGACATCCCTGATGGCCGACTGCAACACCGGAGATGTCTCGCCCAGCGGATACGGCAAGGGAGTATTGGAAATTCGCCGGTCAACCCGGACGACGTAAGCGGTTTCCGGTAGCGGCGATGATTGGGCCCCGAAGAGCGTCGGAGTCCCCGCCATGAGCGCCAGGTTGAGGTCAGCGCGGCGGACTTTATTGCCTACCTCCGGAGCTTCCGCACACAGCGAAGCGAGGCCTCCGGGACGCAACTGTACGACGTGCTTCAGGCCGTGCAAGTGGATGCGACTCTCGTCGACAGCGCCGATGAGGGTGGCGTGGATGGCGAGCGAGATGATAACTGCCAGACTGGAATCCTGCGGGTCGGAGTTGGTGCTCAGCTCGCGACGCAGCAGACGCATGGCTTCTGCGAAATGGCGAGTTGACTCGAGTGATGCGTCGGGCTGGCCGAGGTGGCGAGATACGTGGGCGCCTGTCATGGCGAGGCCGCAGTGGAAGACTTGCAGGGTTAGGATGATGATGAAGCTCGTGGTGCATCTCTTACCGCATGGATTCCCGATCATCAACTCGAACCAAGACGTTTCGGCTTCTTTCGACTGACGGCAGAAGACGCGGGGATAGAGTGTCTGGGAAATGGCGTAGTGGACTAGAAGCTCGTTGGTAAAGACTTAGGGTACTCAAGGGGAACAGCAATTACGCACACTCACGAATCAAGTACCGGCTTGATAAAGTAAAAGGCTCTAAATTAGGTGTCATGAAATATGATAGCTCTGCGCCGCCGAAATGGTTCTGGAGCAACGTGTTCCCATTGTCGGTCTTTGGGAGAAGCCACCTGCCATTCTGAGTCTCGACCTTTGGAATGCCTTCTGACTTGGCTTTCCTTTCGCTTTTCTGCCACCGGTGTCCTCTCGCCGCGATGGTCTTGCCGAGATTCTTTCCTTTCATGGCATGGCTGCGAATGGCCCTCTGCGAATGCCGATCCAGCGGCGTGTTGTTGTCGATGAAACGGAATTCCATGTCTGAGATGTTTGCATCGTTACAAAAGCTGACACGATAAGGTGTACTTATCATCTGCATTGCGTCACGTGACGCCTTTCGTTTTTTCGCTCATCTCTCAAGAGACATTTGACAACGAACGCAAAGTCTCTCAAAAGGCCCTTTTAGCTCCACTACAAATTACTCTGAAACAATATGGTACCTGCTCTTCCAAAGGACCTCATGGTTCTTCAGCTTGGGCAGATTGATCTGCTGATGGCCATGTATGAGTCGGATAACGCCATTTCGATGGACGCTGCATCCTCAGTTTTGCTCGAAGTACTAAGAGACTGGTGTGAGAGTGATCGGGAGACAATACCTGAGTTTACTGAGGACTGCGTAAACCTGGTACTTAGCTTGGATATTTCGAATGACGAGGATAGTCCATCAAGTGGGACAAAGTCGTTGCAACTCAACCTATCGGTTCCACTCCGACACGAAGGAGTACAACCCGGAATAGAACCGCCACCAGTTAAGACCAGGGTACAGCAGCCAGCATGGATGAGCAAAGGCGAAGTAGCCCGACTAACGACGGACATCCCCGAAGAAGACATATTATCCGTCATCGAACACGTCAAAGAAGCGGCAAGCCGGCACCTAGAAGACTCAAGGCACCAGCATACAACACACAGTCAACTGCGCACAAAAGCATCGCTCATCCGCGTATGGTTCTACTTCCCCTCAATCAGCACGCGCTCAAAACGAGACGATCTCGTCAACCACGCCCCCGGCTACGGTCTGACGGGCTTCCTCCTGGCCGGAAAACCAGGCATCTTATGTCTTGAGGGCGGATCCGCGGCCATCGATGACTTCATGAAGTTTATCAAGACGGAGAGCTGGGGGGATATTCCCTCGCAACACAAAAAGGTGTCTGAGCGGTATCGCGAGACGGGGCTGGGCTTGACTCGGGCGTTTGGGGATATGCGGGAGATAACGGATGTGCTTGGGGAGAGGCGAGGGGAGAGGGCGAATCGGAATGATATGAAGGCTTTGGAGGCGTGGCTTGGTGAGAGTGGACTTGGTGATGCATTTGGAAAGATCCTGATGTAGTTTGAGTATGTTTACAGTATGTGGTACTGAGACTGGTGTCGATTGTGACTCTGACACGGTGATCCAAGCTCGCCTTTCATGATGTCGTCTATATAGAATAAGTGTTGATTTAATCCGACTCATAGCTAGCTAGCTAGATCTTAAACAAGGCAGTATTCCTGAGAGTTTATTATAGTAATTATAATCAGGAAAACGTCGAGCAGTGCTAAACCCTCCTATAATATAAGCCTAATAACTAATCACAATAGATAATCATAATATCACCTAATTATAATAACCCTATCATAATTGCGCCGCAGACCTAGCCAACCTATATTAACGACTTGGGTCTTAGGTTCGATTCCCTATTGCGGTCTTATCTTATGGGTTGCCAAGGCAAAGATTCAACCTACAGCAAAATCGGGCCTCAGCTGGATTCAAACCAACAACCTTCTTTGAAGGCCTCCCTGACGTGCACCACTACGCCACGAGGGTATGATATCGTCTGTAGCAACGAATACATATCTGGGGGAAGGCAATTCGTCCATCTTACTATAACTAGACATTTGTCAACAGCCTCCATCACAGGTACTCTCTAATATTCGCCAAGTTAACAATCGCAGACACACCATACTGCGCAGTCTCGTTCGTAAACACCCAAGCCGCCTCCTCCCCAGCGTTCAAACACTCCGGCCCAGCCACCTTAGCAACGCGCCAATCCTGCTTCTCAGTATACCCATCCGTCTCGAAAAACTGCCTCCACGCCTCGCGCGCCATTTCCTCGCTCCCCTGCTCCACAGCCGCCAGCGCCGTCAGCGTCGAGTGGCTCTGCGTCCAACCCGCGCCGGGGAACTCAAACCCGAATTCCGCGCGCTGCACCGCGCTGCTGCCGTTGTACGCTCGACAGTACGCCAGCCAGATCTTCTTGAAGTTAGCCACGGGCGTGGGGAACTCGTCCTTCGCGACGTAGAGGACCTCGGTGAAGATTTCCGGGAAGCCGAAGAGCATGGACAGGTGAGAGATGGCGTACTCGGGCGTCGGGGCAGGGCATTCGCGGATGTCGCCTGTCTTGGGATTCAGAAGAATGGCGTTGTTGCCGATGCCGTGCGAGAGTCCAGAAAGCCCGTTGAGCAGCTTGACCAGAAGATCCCGCGCGTGCTCCCACCCCTCGGTCCGTCGCTCCCACGCCGTCAGCCATGACGCCGCCATCGGCCCACAGTCCAGCCCGATATTGGCCATGGCGAAGCCCTCGGGGATCGCGGCGTGCTGCTGCACCTTGCGATGCGAGTCTAGCGTCAGGATCGCGTCTTGACACTCCTGCAGCTCGGCGATCAGGTCGCCCGTGCGCTCGTCGCCCGTGAGGTAGAAGTAGACGCGGCGGTACAGCGTGTTGGAGATGCGCAGCTGCTTGGAGCTGTCGCTGAAGTGCTGCACGCCGTGGCGCGTGCCGAAGCCCTTGAAGCGCCCGGCGTGGTAGACGTCTACTTCCGACGTGTGCGTGGTCATGGCTTCGGCCATCTTAAAGACGTCGGCGCGGCCGGTGTGCAAAAAGTACAGCCAGAGCCAGAGGTCCGTCGACAGCTCGCAGTTATCCCAGGCGTAGCCGCCGACGTCGTAGCGCCAGGCGTTGCGGTGCTCGTCGTACGTGTGCTGGATGTCGCCGTAGTCCCAGAAGCCGTACCAGCGGTGCTGCTCGACCTGGCCGCGGTAGAAGTTGAAGAGGGTGTCGAGGTTCGTCTCGATGGCATGTTCCTTTTGCGCTGGAGAACGGCGCTGTGAGCGGGAATCGGGGGCCCAGGAGCCGTGGAAGACGCCTGTTGAGTGCATGTACTCTGGTGTAGGGACCAAGCGAGGAGGGTCTCTGACCAGGGCCGAAAAGAGACCCAGGTCTTGGTTGGAGGGCGTGGCTTGGTATGGCTTGAGGAAAAGCTCGTTGGATCTCGCTATACCGTTCGCCGTGCAGAAGCCGGGTTCGTAGTCTTCGTACGTGACGTCAAGACCTTCGAGTTGCTTGGTGTAAGAGTCCATGCCGAGTCCATCATGGTACGGCATAGTCTCGAGAGGGCCGGCCAGAGGAGAGTACAACCACATGGTGATGCTTCCGTTCTCTCCTGTCAAGTAGTCCAGGTCAATCTGAGTAGGATATCGTTCCCAGAAGTTGGCCATACCGACAGCCAAGCCGCCATGCTCCGCCGAGCCGACATACGCGGTTCCATCAGCTCGTCCGCCTCCCGTGATTTTCACCCAGGAGCAGCCACTCTTCGTACGCTTCTTAATCGTGTATCCGTCAGACGACAATTGCGAAAGGGAGTAGCTGCTCCAAGTAGGAATCGTTGCCAGTCCCTTTGCGAGCTCCGTCTTTTCCCACTCATCTTCACGAAGCGTGACTGGTTTCCCGGTAGTTTGGTCGATGCGGTTCTGGACAGTTGGGCCGAAGCGCAGCCCTGAAAGGCCTTTGACTTCTTCCTTTAGGATACCGCCGTTGGAACCTCCGAGACGGATGTGTCGGTTGTAGGATTCGCTGTCGTGGAGCGGAACGGAGAAGCGAAGTCCCAGCGATGTGAGAGGTTGGTCGGCGTCTAAATCGTGAATGAAGGAGTGCACGATCCGGAGAGACGAAGCGTCGGAGTGCAGGTAGACTCTGACGTCGAAAGGGAGATGCGACTCGCCGTTGGAGACGACAGTCCCGGAAACCTTGATGACGACTCTGGCGAAGGTTGCATTCTCCACTGCGACGGCGTTGACAATGGTTGAGTACTCCTTGTTGTCAATGGAGGCAACAATTGTCGCACCGGAACACACCCGACTGCCATGTAGTGAGAAACTGTCGAACAAGTGGGAGCTGCCTGACGACGAGAACCTCACTTCCAGGCCAGATTTTGTCGACACAGCAATATTGGGGGAACTTGTGTCGACCACAACACCATCTTTTCCAGGATAATCATCATTTTTGTCGCGATCGACACCCTTCACGTGATAGGTCTCAGAGTAATCGATATTCCCACTGATAGAGTGTGCCGTCCACTTCAGCGACCCATCGGGCCAAAATGCGACCTCGCGGGCGTCCAACGGCACCGTCCGGTTATTCCCCTTGATAACGAAAGCCTGGCCTGGCTGGTAGACGCCCTTGGGCCACGGCATGCCGAAAGAGGCTCCATTGGCCAGAGTCCTTTCCCCTCCCGCCAACCAACGCACGATTCCGACTGACATTGCGGACAGTAAAGTTGCTGCTGGTGCGACAGACGACCTGAATTGGGGTCTTGGCGACAAGGAGGAAACAAGGAAAAGCAGGAATAGCGCAAACTGTAACAGAGACGGACGATTGACGCGCTTGTTGGGGTCACAAGCCCTTTCGGTTCGAATTTAGCCATTTTAACCATGACGACAGCGCGCCCGCGGATGGCGTCTCGGTGGATCATTGCCACGATGGACCTGTGGGGGTTTTCTCCACGATAGGGGCGTCCATTCGTCTAGTCTAGTCTACCCCGGACTCGCTTACCGAGAGAAGGATACCAGAGTGCGGGGTATCGAGCCGTATTGGACATTATTTCCACAAACCACCGGCTAGAAGTCGTGGCTCTCCTGGAGTATTGCTTGGGGGATATTGCTTGGGGGACTAACAGCTTTTGCTACGTGCACCGAGAGGTACATTAAGCAAGATGCTAGATTAATTGACTATAATCGCAGCCTGCTTTAACAAAATCTTTCCAAAATATATTCTATATATTAATCCGAGCCTTTACCCTAATACCATCCCCAATTCCATTCCTAAATAGCCCTATCTAACCTTAACCTTTATCCCTAACCTACGTGTTGAAGTATTTCGTAGTGTTAAGGTATTTCTTAGAGTTGGGCGCTTAGCTGGGTGCTCCACAAGAATGACAGCCTGGGATTGGCTGGATGCTCTATGATTTCCGAATTGGACTAGTGGATTAGGACTGTGGGTCCCCTCATGTTAGTCCACCTCGAGTGAGTCGGGTTACATTGGACCGAGGCGTTCATTCGGTTAGCGGTCAACCGGATCATCAGACAGATATTAAAGGCAGCGTGGTATCGACTGGAAAGACCAGACCAAGTCGACCCGTTGTTGTATAGAATCCTCCATCAACTCTAGACAGCCCGGCTGTCTGCAACTCCCGCCACAATGGCCACCCACATGGAAGACACCAAGGACCCCAAGTCCGTCCAGGAACTCCCTGCCAAGGACGAGGAGCACTTCATGACCTCGGAGGATGTTTTAAAGGGCGCTCAGCAGGCTACTGACGATGAGCACGCTATGACGCTGCTGGAGGGGCTGCGCAAGTACCCGTCCGCCTGCGCCTGGTCGCTGCTGTTCTCCTCCGCCCTCATCATGGAAGGTATATCTACAAATGCGCAACGAATTGATCAAACAACAGCTAATAATGAATTAGGGTTTGACAAAGCGTTCATCACAGCCTTCTTTGCCTTCCCGCCTTTTCAGAAACGTTACGGCGAGCTGCAGGATACGGGCGAATATGAGGTTCCGGCGTCGTTGCAGGCCGGCGTGTCCAACGGCGTTAGCGCCGGCCAGATTATCGGCCTGCTACTCAACGGCATCCTGGCCGACTGGCTGGGCTACCGTATCGTCATGCTGGGTTGTCTATTCCTGATGATTTGCTTCATCTTCCTTCAGTTCTTTGCCACGTCCATCTACATGTACCTCGGGGCGGGCATCCTCCTCGGCGTGCCCTGGGGCGTTTTCCAGACCCTCACCACCACGTACGCCGCCGAGGTCTGCCCCAACGTGCTGCGGCCGTACCTCACCATGATGGTCTCGCTCTGCTGGAGCATCGGCTACCTGATCGGCACGTCGGTGCTGCGCGGCTTCCTTGCCATGGAGGGCCAGTGGGCGTACCGCATCCCCTTCGCGCTGCAGTGGGTGCTCCCGATCCCGCTCGCCATCGGCATCTTCCTCGCGCCGGAGAGTCCCTGGTGGCTGTCCCGCCGCGGCCGCACCGAGGACGCGGAGAAGGCTCTCCGGCGGCTGCAGTCCAACGTCTCGGAAGAAGAGTTCGCCAACACCATGGCCATGATGACCTACACGGTCAAGATCGAGAACGAGACCAAGGCCACCAGCTCGTACTGGGACCTGTTCAAGGGCGACAACCTGCGCCGCACCGAAATCACCGTGTGCACGTATGTCATCCAGGAGATCTGCGCGCCGCTGGTGTCGTACGTCGTCTACTTCCTGCAGCAGGCCGGCGTGCCCACGTCGTCGGCCTTTTCCTTCGGCGTCGGCCAGTACGCGCTGGCCATCGTCGGCGTCTTCATCGCCTGGTACCTGTCGCCCAAGCTCGGCCGGCGCACGCTGCTGCTCATCGGCGTGACGTTTATGAGCTCGACGACGATGCTGATTGGCTTCCTGGGCATCCCCAACATGGACAAGAACTCCAACATCGCCTACGGCATCGGCAGCATCCTGCTGATCGAGTACTTTGTCTTCTTCATCACCATCGGGCCCATCATCTACACCATCGTCACCGAGATCCCGTCCAACTTCCTGCGGACCAAGAGCGTGGTGCTGGCGCGAGCGTGGTACAACGTCGGCGTGCTGGTCTACGGGCAGCTGGTGCCGCGGATGATCCAGAAGGCGTCGTGGAACTGGGGCCCCAAGTCGGGGTTCTTCTACGGCGGCATCATGGCGATTGGGCTGGTCTGGGCCTATTTCCGACTGCCCGAGACCAAGAACCGTACGTTTGCAGAGATTGATATCCTGTTCAAGAACAAGGTTGCCGCGCGCGACTTTGAGAAGAAGAAGGTCAACCTCGATACGCAGACGGTTGTTGACAAGGAATAATCAAGAATGCAGGTTGGGACTACAGTATAGTATGATGATTTGAGGCCACAACAGATAGTTTACAATGGAATTACTCTTATCATGACAATGGATTTATAGACTTGCGTACATGATTATGCTTGTGTGATTGTAGTATATCGTCACTGACGTGCAGGTTTGATACACGGATTCATGCTCTATCTATAACTGCCTCGCAAGGGACATTATTACGTGGTGGATGCCACGAGATGTGCAGATCTCAGATGCAACGTGCTGCATGACCGCGATACTCGTTCACCCGGAACTACTCATCCCCAATCTCATCCAAGTTACGATCGACAAAACAGAACCGCTTCGAGCCAAGACCGCAATCAAGCTTGCCAGTCCGTCTCGGCTAGCAAGTCAAATCTCGGAAACAGCTCGCCCGAGCCGTCGTGATTGACTCGACTGTGCCAAGCTGCATGCATCTCGCCAAGCTACTCCTCACCCCACGCTATTATCATTGGTGGATATGGACAGTTGGGCCGCAACAACCCCCAAATGATCTGACAACCTTCGCCTGTGACTTTGGGGGCATTCCTCCCTCGCCTTGGACGGCCATGCCATTGGTTGGGACTCTGGCAGGATTCCCCGTGGGGGATGATCGACTAGTTACCCCTCATCTCATCTCTCGGGACGCTTTCAGGTAGCCCGAGTGGAATGGAGCTATACGATTTTGGACTTGTTTACTCGGTAATTAATTATACTGCCTTGAATTAAGTTGGAAGCCAAGGGTCTTGATACCGCGTCACAGCTTGTCCGTCCCGGTTCAGCCGTAGTACCAACCACTACGAATGTCAATGCCCTCACGATGACTGAAGTCACTTCCCACCCCAAGAAGAGATACGCCCTCGTCGGCACTGGAGGTCGTGCCATCCTCTTCTACACAGCAATCGCAAAAGACTACTCCGACCGGGCGTGCATGGTCGGCTTCTGCGACACCAACCAGACACGCATGAACTATGCCAACTCCAAGCTCGACGAACTCGGCCACGGCGCCGTCCCAACCTTCCTCGCCGCCGACTTCGACAAGATGATCAAGGACACGCAGCCGCACGAAGTCATCGTCACCACCATCGACCGCACCCACAACATCTACATCGTCCGCGCCCTCGAGCTCGGCTGCAACGTCATCACCGAGAAGCCCATGACCATCGACGCCACGCGCTGCCGCCAGATCTTCGACGCCGTCGACCGCACGCGCAACAGCGTCCGCGTCACCTTCAACTACCGCTACGCGCCGCACAACACAAAGGTCTTCGAGGTGCTGCGGTCTGGCGCCATCGGCAAAGTCACCAGCGTGCACTTCGAGTGGCTGCTCAACACGGCCCACGGCGCAGACTACTTCCGGCGCTGGCATCGCGACAAGCGGAACACGGGCGGTCTGCTCGTGCACAAGTCCACGCACCATTTCGACCTGGTCAACTTTTGGCTGCAGACCCGGCCCGAGACGGTCTACGCGCAGGGAGACTTGAAGTTCTACGGCCGCGAGAACGCTGAAGCCCGCGGCGAGACCAAGTTCTACTCGCGTGCGCACGGCAGCGGCACCGACGATCCCTTTGCGCTGCATCTCGAGGACTATCCGCAGCTCAAGGCTATGTATCTTGACGCCGAGCACGAGGACGCGTACTACCGCGACCAGAGCGTCTTCGGCGACGGCATCAGCATCGAGGACACGATGAACCTGCTGGTGCGGTACCAGAACGGCGCGGTCATGACGTATTCACTAACCACGTACGCGCCCTGGGAAGGCTTCCGGGTGAACTTCAACGGCACGGGCGGCAGGCTAGAACTCGAGGTGGTTGAGAACAGCTACGTCAACTCCGGCGGCGACCAGGCGGACGAGGGCGCGGCGGATCGCATCTCGCTTGTGTTGAAGCCGCTGTTCAAGGAGCCGCAGACGATTGACGTCGGGCAGGGCGTGGGAGGACATGGCGGAGGGGATAATGCGTTGTTGAGTGATTTACTGGGTGAGCCGGTCAGTGATGAGTTTATGCGGGCGGCGAGCCATGTTGATGGCGCGTTGTCGATCCTGACGGGGATTGCGGCGAATAAGTCCATTGCCACGGGGAATGTGGTGAGGGTGAAGGATATCTTGGATGTTCCATAATTTGATGTAACAAAACTGAGAATTCTTCAAGGCTATTGGAATTAACCATTCATTACTTACATGTAGCTACTAATGTGTATGCAAGCGGCGTTTCAACATCTGAAAGCTCTCATCATTAAGTAAAATATGAAGACCGAAAAGTGATATTATAAATTGACGCTCAATCTAAAGCCAGTGAACCTCACTTGAAGACAAGCGTCATTTGCTGCTAGTGGAAATGATTCAGTCACTGTGAGATCGATCAGTGATTCAGACATTGAGCGGGGGGTGTTGGACAACAAGATCCTCGTTTCGTCGCAGATGAGCTTCAGATCAATGAGGGTGGAGGTGAGGATATTCTTTCCCTAATGTTGTGTTCTCATTTGTTCAAACAATTTGGTTGCGAGTACCGGGTAGGACAAAAGCATTTAGTTGAGCACCTCGAGCTCAAATATCAGGCTGTTTGTAAATGCGTGACAACTCAAGTATTACGAACGAGGTGTGTTTTAGGTTAATATAGGCGAAGAATGTATTCTTGGACCGTTGAACCTACAAAGGTAGGTTACTGAGTCTCCAGCCTCCTGTATGTCGACATGTTTTGCGTTTGTGATGCTAAATTTAAGGCACTTCGTCCACTCAATCCACATTGAGTATCTTCTGTTCGCAGCGCTAGGTAGGAGACTTAATAGGGTCATCTCTGGGATTTCAATCTATCTTAAGGAATTTATTTTCGATGTTTAACAATTTCTAGCATGCTATACGTTGTCCAAGATCGCGCAAAAGAACCCCACTAAACATCACGAAGAAAAGACGCAACATCACCATTAATTATCACCACCGTCTTCTTAAGACAGCCCGAAAAAAAACACAGTATCCTTGATCGGATTCAAGCGGTCACGCTTATACAAGATCCGGCCCAGTCCAGGTTCCCGTCCGGTCCTGGTCGTTTATCGTCGGTTGGAGTGTCGTCGAGCATCGATTCGAACCCATTCCTCCTCTTGAGGGCGCTTCTCTGAACCCCATTGGAATAGAGAGGGAGTAAACTTCTTGATAAAGCTGTTTTCTGTCTGGACCGCAAGGGTTGTGAGCCGTAGGAGAGAAAAGTCTATCATAGACTTGGTGGAGCTGGTCCCACCCGGAGAAGGTATTTTGATGGCGTTGCTAAAACGCGGCATCTTTCTACTCAGTAGTCAATAAGAGATGAATCTGGCATCGTCTCCCCTTTGTTTATCTTATTTTAGGAATGCACGGGTCGCTCCCAGCCAGAAAACAATGCTGAGACTCCACTGCTTAATCTGTGCTATTTTCGAGGCGCGTAACAAAGCGTCAAGGCCCGCAAGTTTCACTAAGCGCCTCGTCCAGGGCGGCAAAATAACAAACGATTGGGTGTCAACCCACGGCCAGTCAAACACCTGGCCGCCTTCTCTTACACCTGCCACGAGTCTCGACACTGCTGATCTTGGCATGATTGGTTGTAGGCTTTCAGGTATGAGACCCTATGCAAGCGCTCCGTGTCTTTGACTCGCCACGTTGGATGTTTCTTTGTCGGCTGGCATTTTATAAACACGACTGATTCCTTCGTAGTGTACCCTTCTTCTTCACACGGTAATCAATTCCTCTCTTTATCACTTTCATCTGTTTTCCTTGGAGTTTTTTTTTCACACTGCCGGCCAGTTTCACATACCCGATCCTCCACCAACATCTGATTCAACAACACCAACACCCACACTTCATTCAATCAACACTCTCATTCTTCTCATTTTCAAGAGTCTCCCTCCTACCACCATAATGAACAAATTCGGATCCGCCATCAAGGCCGGCCAGACCGCCATCGAGCTCGGTCAAAACGTCCACGGCCTCGCCGGCGCCGCCTCCGAGTTCCGCGCCGCCGACAAGGGCGAGCTTGGCCGCAAAGCCGGCCGCCACGCCTTCAACGAGGGCGCCGAGACCGGCAAGACGATGGGCAAGACGTGGCTGAAGACGTTCGAGGTCGTGCCGCGTCTAGTCTGTCGTGGCTTGCAGTTCATCTTCGCCCTCATCGCCTGTGGCTTCTACGGCCACCGCGTCGACCAAGACCGCGAGCGCGAAGATGGCTTCTCGCCGGAGTGGTACTTGGCGCTTATTGTGGCTGGTGCCTCGGCCATCACGTCGCTTGTCTTCGTCGCGGCTACGCCCATCGGCGCCATTCCCTACGTCGGGTCCAAGATCAAGATCACCAAGACGTACCGTGCCTTTGTCTGGGATCTCATTCTCTTCATCTCGTGGATCGTTGTGTTTGGCATCTTTGCGGGCATCTTCCTCCACCGGGACAGCGAGGACAAGTACAAGGGCAGCACGACGGGTCCGATGAAGGTTGCCGTCTGGGTTGATTTGGTCAGCTCGCTGCTCTGGTTCGCCTCGGGCGTCTACGGCTGCCTCAAGACGTTCCTCGGAGAGAAGGCGGACCAAATGACGGATAAGATGGGGAAGAAGCTTTTCGATAAGAAGGCAGCAGCGGACAAGAATGCTTACGCAGAGAGCGTGTAGTGGACTCAGTGCATATGTATAGAAGATGTACGATAGAATCGATAATTTGATTTAATTACCTTGTTAACGACGCGGTGATGATGGTTTCAACACGAGCTGGGATAACGTCGTCATTCCTACCACCCTTGACGATCTACGTGGAAGATGGTGGATAATCTATCCGAAATTTCATGCAACCTCTTCTAATTGGGATTGGTAGCCAAGTCCTCAGATATCTTGGAGGTTGTTCTGGCCAAACGGCAATACCAGTTACGCGGGATAAGCTTTCCCAATAAGCAGTTCCTACAGAGTGTGTCGCTCCAAGCACGTCCACCAGCAGCCTGTTTATAACGTCAGGGCATCTCATTTCCGTGTAGCTACTTCGCTTCATCCATCCAAGTCGATGTTCTCCAAAGCCGCCGAAAGCCTCTCACATATCCTCTCCCTCTTGACCGCTCTCCCCTCACACTCATCCATATGCTGCAACAACCTCCCATTGTTGGTGACGAAGTCTTGATAGCCTCGTATGTGCTTTGCATAAGGGTCGTTCCCGTTGATGCCTGTATCTATGACAGCGACACAAACCTGTTTGTAGGTCGTATCGATTTCGCTGGGCAGGGAAGAGAGAATGCCGTTGAGTTTGTCTAGTTCGTCGAACCAATCCTCCGACGAGGCCTGTTTGACACTGGTTCAGTTAGCCTGGATTGCAACTGATGATTTCTGCATGTGTTCTCACCAACTGGCTACGGAGCCATTAAACGTGGTGTTTTGGCAGATGGCTGCTCTTCAACAACCGTAGCTTTTCTTTAAAGATTTCGAGGCAGGTAGTTGATCCTAGGCACTTTGTACAGTATAACTCACCGAGAGAGTACCTTTGGCTGTAGAGGATCACACTGAGAGACACCCTGTGAACTTGCGATCGGGTGAAGCTGGGACGGTTGCATCTGGACAGTCGGTCGAAGTTCAATCTTGCCTGGCTGGCCATAAAGACCGATTAGAGTGTGTATATGATCAACCACCTCCTCTTGCAAAACCTTTCGCGCCTCATCAACGCTGTGGCGGTGCTGCATAAACTTCGACGGTCGTAGACACTCCCCGATGACAGTCTTGAGTAACGGGAAGGTGTCTTCCAGTCTATCGAGATTGTCTTAAAGTTCCAGTGCGGCATACAGATACGCATCAGCGTTGAGTTCTCCATCGGGGGCAAAGCACACTTCCTCGAAGTGGTCCTCAGTAACTGTCCCAAGCCCATTCTCAAGTAGGATAATACCCAGAGCTTTAACCTTGGGGAACTTATGAGGATGTCAGCCATGAGCCATCTATCGGACGACGAGGACGCTGATATTGAGACCACATCGGAAGCAATTGGTCGTGAAATCATTCGCTGGAAGGAAGAGACTTCAAACATACCCGAGTCTCTGGATAAACGTCTTGAACCATGGATCAATGCCCTTGGCAATGGTCTTAAGAAATGGACTGCTCATACTCGGCTCGGCACACAGAATGAAACAATCTTACAGCATCTCATTACTATCAACCAAACGACAACCCAGCTTTTGAGGTCCTGGGTCACAGGCTTGGAGATGACTAGCTAACAACAAGCAGAGATCCAGACTAATCTGTACGATAACATAGACCTTGGTCTGGAATACATCCAGAAAGTGTTCAGCAAGGAACACTCTGATGAAGCCCCCAGTCCCGAGCAACCCAGAGTGACTATTCCCGCGTCCGGATTTTCGAAAGTTACAGGCGACAGCATACCTCCATCCGATGACGAAAAAGGAGAAGTACTGGAAAACGCCCGTGAACACGTTCTCCACTCCGACAACGTCAGCATGCAGATAACCTGGGCTCGCGACGCCCTGCTGTGAGCTCACGTTGCTGGAACTGCTAGAGATATAGGACTGAGCAGTCGAGGCCATCAGACTCCGGATGTCGAGCGACGGGTAAGAGGCGATGCGTTGAGTATTGTCGCGTACATAGCTGAGCAAGAACGCCCAGGAGCTCTCTATATGGAGGCCAAAACGCTTGAGCTCGGCCAGTTCGGACACGCGGTGAACAAAGGCATGGCCATCTTCAAATACAGTCAGTCAGCGAAGAAAGGATTCGCCCGTTCCGAATTCCGCTTGGGCAGACTATGTGAACAGGCTCTCGAGCACTACGAGAAAGCACTATGGGTCGACCAAACATTGAGGGGAGCGGGTGATACAATAAAAGTAGTAGATTTATAGGTGAGGCGCAGATGTTTCGAGGGTGTAGAGTTGGGTAACTTGCGGGGACTTGAGGGTAGCAATTCAAGATGCAAAGGGCCAGAAAGAATTATAGGACTGGGGGACTTTATACATGAGAGGTTGTGATCGTGAAAGCGGTAGTACTAAGACATGCTATTGATCTTAACCACAGAAAACATCAATAAGCACACTTGAAAGACACACTTCAATGACTCCACCATCAATCAGTCGTACTTTAGTCTACTAAGCAATTTTATCTTATGCTACGAACCCAACCCAATACTCGGTTGCTTAAAACTTCATTCGAACCCACTGTCCCCAACTCTATTCACTTGAACAGCATACATATAAGCAAAAGGATGCGTTATAAAGAACATAAGGGTTAGTTAGTGGATATATCTGCTGCTCAGCTGGTTTGCTAGGTAACCATTGATTTGGAGTGAGCTAGTGACGATTAGCAGTCTGCTGGCCACAAGCTAACGTCGTCAAGAACTCTTACAGGATTACTGTTTCACGCGGAGGGGCTTTTACTGATGCATCACATGTAGAAAATAGCTTATAGGGAATGCGATTTGTATAAATGGTAGAAATACTTGACTAAGGTGTGCCAAACAGATGCAAACTCAGAACTAGTTAAGCAATGTAGCAGTATAATTCCATGTCCTCATTTCCATTAGACATCTTTCAAAATCGACTATTTTTGGCCGGATCGTAAAGTCATCACCTTGCGGTAGTGTTGGATGACCTTCTCATGGCTATCAGCCATGTCCCTATGAAAGTCCCTATTCATAGTATAACTCTCGCTTAAATCAGCGCAACCCTAGCATTGCATACCGTGCTTAGCGCACCTTTACGTTCACCACTGCTTCTTTGTGGACGGGATCGAAGAGCTCGGTGGAGGTGTGGACGACATGGGAATGCAGCATATCTGCCATGTTTCTTGTTTTCAAGTCGGTTTCTTGTGTGTTTGAGTCGTCTGTCTACTTGGGAATGTGAATGCTAGTGGGGTTGTGGTAGTGGGTGTGTTTGTGTGAGATTGATAGGAGACGATCAGTGGCTATTTAAATAGACGACCCTTATACCCAAAATACAATCCCATTGACGAGAGAATGATTGTAGAATATTGGAACACAGAATAAAGGAAAAGTAAACATTCGGGTACTGTCAAAGTTGACGTTGGCATAGCCTGCAGGACTAAAATAGAATGAACACCTGAAATCAAAGAATACGTGGACAGTGGGCAAACTACACCCTACACAGGCTCAAATATGATAAGAACAGCAGTTTCACAGCTGAACATCCCTTTTACGCAAGGGAGTTCATGGGTTACACA
Source organism: Neonectria punicea (assembly GCA_037954315.1). Taxonomy (NCBI): domain Eukaryota; kingdom Fungi; phylum Ascomycota; class Sordariomycetes; order Hypocreales; family Nectriaceae; genus Neonectria; species Neonectria punicea. The sequence continues at coordinate 50,890 of JAZAVJ010000027.1, read as the reverse complement.
TTTAAAACACAAACCTAGCCCTAAGTACTGCGATTTTTAGGTGACTATGGCTAAGAAGCAAAACCTCCCTTTGTGCAACGCCTTTACTAAAATACCCATTAGTGTAATTAAGATGAATAGTGGGAATACTTCTTAGCTAAGGATGTTATTATACAGGATTAGGCAAGTAGTGTAGCGATACAAATTCATACCCTAATTTCGTTAAGACATCTTAGGCACTCATTGGTATAATTTTCATAAATAGTAGTAGTATGTCTTAGTGAGGAATGTTGTTCTAAATACAGGCGATGGCAGAACTAGTTGAGCAATGTAACAATATAATCCCATATCCCACTATCCATTAGACATCTTTCAGAGTCTTTCCGTCATATTCTTAGACTTCTGATGCCTGTGGTAGCTCTCTGGGCCAACCCAACAACGCCCTTCATCCATTGCCTGATGAAAGCTAATCTGTGCATCACGATCCTTGCTCAAATCGGCGTAATATTGACGTCTCTCGGGGTCCTCAGCATTCTTGCTGTCATCAGCGTACTTATAACTCCAGTAGACGAGATGCTCGGCCGCGTCAGAATGAGAACCTCCTTGTTGATTGTGAAAGTCAATATTCAGCCGCAGCTTCTTATTATCATTGTGCAGAACGGATTCCCGAGACGAACCGCCGGGGCCGACTTGGCTCAGAGTCTGAAGCTCCGAGTCTGTAATGGTAGCCTCGGATGGGAGTGTATCGTAATAATTCAGCTCCTTGTCTAGTCGCTTCCGCCCTTCAGCCTTCTGTAATAGCGCCCGTGGCTTCTCATCCACCCATTTGGAACACTAGTCATTAAGACCTCCTAGGGATCCCTCTATCTTAGGTTGATTGTCGTCTGGCCTGAGTGAGATTCCCAGCGTTTCCTCCGTATGAGAAACGGTCAGCTTCATTTTGATTTTACTAGGGAAGACCAAACTGGCGAGGCTACGTATTTTCCTCATGTCTGATCGCAGTTGACATATTTCATAGGAAACAAGTTCTCTGTATCCAATACTTGATGTAGGTATCCTCTGGTTCCTCTCCTGTAGGTACCCTCGCTTCTGGCTTAAGAGTCACCCTTCGTGTTCCGCTTGGAGTGCAAGAGAGGATCAACTCCATGTCTGTCGCTCCGAGAGGAGGAACCGTACAGAAGAGGTAGGTAGAGGTATCCTCGGGAAGGGAAGTAGGTTGCATATTTGCGATGTTTGCTGTTTTCAAGTCGGCTTCTTGTGTGAGTCGTCTGTGCAGTTATCCTCATTGGCAACTCCGGGTACGCATGTTTGAGCATTCTCTTGCCATGTAACTCTTTGTAAATGCTAAAAGTACGAAGAGGAAAAGATGGGATGTGATTGAGCCAGTATTGATGGGTCGGTTGGGAAGCCCTCTTGGAAGTAGTGGCTCACTGAGGGGAGCATTCTACCACTTTTAACCCCAAAGTCCCTTTTACATCCTCATGGAACTTTACTTCGCCTATGATGGTGCCTTGATAACAACCCCATTGGCAGCATGATGTTGGACGAACAACAATGTTGTGCGGTCCGTACCTGAATCAATGGTCGTCTGTCGCCTGGCCAGCCCCGGAAGAAGTTAGTTACACTGCTGTGAGGATAATTGATACGCTACCAGTGGCAAGTTCGTACACATGTATCATTGCATGACAACAGACTTCATCTGTACCGGCAGAAACAGACACAAAGAGGGTTACACTAATGATGTTCAGTGCTAAACATCACACACAGTTCCGTGTTGGTATTTAGCGCCGTCCATCCAACGGCTACTCAATAAAATGCCCAATAGCATGCCATCCTCGGCTCGATGTGCGCTCCCTCGCGCGTCAGAACTATTCAACTGCCGACTCCGTCTGATTTCGGAGATTCTCCCCACAAACCGGGGTTCAGAACACGATAGAAAGTGGACCGAGTCAACTCATTTGTGTCCTTCGTAAACCGCAGGAAATGCGTAAGCCGTGAAGGAAAAGGTTTGTCTGAAACGCTGGGCTTACTATTGACATCATGTGTGACTAAAGTAACTATATTTGGGGGGTTTGACGTCACATCAGGATGATTGTAACCAATGGGCCATCATTCCCGATTTTCTCGTCGTCTTATGCTTACATCAAGCATAATTCAGGATCGGCATTAGTGAGGCGAAGCCAAGGTTGAAAAGTCCGATGAAGCCAATCAGATGAGACAAATACAACACAGCCCAGCTCTACGTCATACATCACTAGGACAAGCGCCGGGCGTTTATCAATTTCTCCTGTGTTGTGGGGAAAAACAGATGCGGAAGCTCGTATGGCCCCAATAAGATCACCAAAGAAAGACCGCCTGACTTCGTACAACAGTCTACGTGAGACAGCAGTCGAATTATAAAGGGCTCGTACCTCTCCACAAGTTGCAAAAGTCCAGGCACCGTTCTCACCACCTTTCTCAGTGTTTGCACCAAACTCCATCATCGCAACGATGAAAGCATCTCTTTTCCTCGCTTCTCTTGCCGCTGTCCTAGCTTCCGCCAGCCCGACCCTTCACAAGCGGGTAGGATGCTACGGCGGTGGCAACACTTGGGGCGACCGAACAAACGCTGAGCTTCAAGCCAGTCGGGCATGTGACGAGCTCGACGGCGATTACGCCATTGGTCAAAGAAGGGAGACGTGTTTCGGCATGTTCGCAGGCCAGCACGTCGTCTTTGAGATCTACCGAGCTGCCAATTCGTTTGGACAAATGAGTCGCGACTATTGTATCTCGAGCATGACGGCTGTCATCAACGAGTGCGAGCGCGGGGGCATTGGCTCGTCAGGAGATTGGGAGTTCAAGTCCGTTACTCCCTCTATATTTCTCATATGCATTGGTTTATTCGTGAGACTGACCCGAAGGTGCAAATAGGGCTGATCCGAACGAGGGTGGCGGAAACTGCCCAATTTAGGGTATCGGACGTCTGAGGATTGGCGACGAGGTGAGATGTCTACGAGTAGCCTCTAGAAAAGGAGCAGAATCCGTCGATTTATACAGATCTAAGCCTTAGTTTAGGGTGGGTTATTAAAGACTGAACCGAGACTCTTCATACGTTCCAAATTATTGACAGAACAAGCAACAAGGGCCACCCTCAACCATATCAAGACCTTTGACTACCCTCAAGCGTGATATTTTTGCATTCCAGTAGTCCCTGCATCCCGGAGAACTGAGTATGGTATCGACACCTCGGTTGAGCAGAAGGGCGTTGCACAATCGCGACAAGATAAGTCGCAGGGCGTAGGGTAGGGCGTCCGAAACATGAATTAGGCGCAGGGCGTAGGCCGCAGAGTGTAGAGTGTGCCAATCAGTACGATAAGGTGACGACAAGAATGGACGTCTGTATCGTCTTGTTCTTCACTAGAAATTCTTGTTCAATATTGTTACTAAATTCATTCCTCCATGCCGGTATGCAGTCTAAATAATCTCTTGTTGTTCCTAAAAGTAGTAATTGGCTGTTAAACTTTACACTCTGCACCTTTAGATCTTACGCGCGTCATCAACAGCCGCTTTTTCACGGACGGTCTTTGACGCCGATTTTCCGCATCTTAGTCTTGCTCTGGATGTCTCTGGGATATTTTCCGTATAAGTTCGTCGTTTACCGGCGTAGGCACTGCAGCTTCTCTTCCTCTTCGACACCAATACCCAACCCTGGCGCAAGTCCACCACCATCGAACACGTCGTCTCTGCAGTCTTCTCAATAATACTATTGACCGTCATCTCTAGACGGTCCACTGAAAATCGTTCCTGGACGCCCGTCACTCCCTGGAGCCCTGGAAGGGCCTGGGTGACTTGGGAAATCTCGGTGAGCAAAATGCGACGTGTCTCGGGGATGGTGAACAGGAAGCTGTTCTGCATAGGGGATTGCAGAAGGCGTTGACGGTGAGCTTCTCTAGGTGGATTTGGAAGATTTCGAGGAACGAGTATGACGTGGCGTTGAGCCTAGGCACCAGAGGTAACGCCTCCCATAGATACGAGGCCGAAGCATCATTCGGAACTGAGTTTGCTTTGCTTTTTTCCCGTGGTACTGGGCCTAACGAGGTGGCGGCGAAACCGGTGTGCGTGATGTTGAAAGGCGAGTTCAGTATGACTCCTTGGGATATGACCCAGTTATGTAGCTTGGCCGCGTGCTATCATCCGTGAAGAGTTCTTTATTGGTCTCTTCAATCATCCCGCACCCACTCTGGAGGAAAAGAATGGTCGAAGATGAATTGAGTCTGGTTCTGAGCGGTCGGAGCGCCGAGCCTGTTTGGGCCGCCTTGACCGAGACGATCAAACTATCAATGGCATCCGTCTGCGCCCGAGAAGCCATGTGTACAGCTGTCTCATGCTGATCCTTGTCGAATATCTCGAGGTTGTAGCTGCTATGGCTAATGAGGTCGCCTTCCCTGGTTTTAAGTGTTATCATGCGCCCGTTCTTATTATACTCATCCACCAACGACGGCCGATGCAAAAGCAGCGTAATTGACGGCCTTAAAGGTTCCGATATCTCGGAGAACGAATGAGCTGTAAAACGTTCCGATACTCCCGAGATCTAAAACGTGGACTCTTGGCCGCAATGCTCGTTGTGACATTATCATCGGGGCTCGGCCTGTGTACCCGATGGCCACGGTTTCTCTTCTTCCCGACTAGCTATTACTCTGGCCATTCTTTTATCGCTTGTATCTAGCTATGATTAGGGTGAGTGAAGTCCGGCTTCAAGGCTACGATTAGCATTGTAATTAGCTCGGACGGCTATAGAAACAACCGGCATCATCAGTTTAAAAACGCTACAAAAGACAGCTCAGTCGCGTCTTGCTTGTTCGCTGATTGATAGCGGATGTCTCCTGGCTTTCTGCCCTGTCTGCCCGGTATGTGCCTAGGACAATAGTACCTAGTGCCGAGGACACGTAGTAAACCTACAAGCACCAAGAAGGGAAGACTGTATACAAAACACAACCTTGAGGTGTGCTACTGTCGGGTGAAGGCATGAAGGCCGAATGGACGAGGTCACTTCAAGGAATGGATCGAGAACATCGCCACCCGAGGGAAAACCGGCTCTGCGTGAGTTCGGAATTAGTGGAGGATGTCTGGGAATCAAGAATATATGAGTGGTTGCGAGATTAATACAGCAATTCCTAGGTATTGAACATATTGCAGCACATCAAATTGAAGTAGCGTTAGTTCATAATGCCCTGCAGGATCACAAGTGGAGGATCACAGGTTCACCACCACAATATCCACCACCGCAATCACGACTTCCTTCCAAGCATTGCAGGTGTGGCGATCTTGAGCGAATCTATCTTCGTCGTTCGCCATCCAGATTGGTTGGCTTCCATAGCTCAGTTGGTTAGAGCTTCGTACTAATACTTCAACTCGTAAATGTTGGTAATGCGAAGGTCGCAGGTTCAAGCCCTGCTGGGAGCATTGATTGTTCACATCGCCCGCCAGTTTCTTTTTGCCCCATCAAATTCCCCAACATTTTTGCACAAAGAGTGGTGTAACTAATTAGATGGCGAGCATTGTGTTCAAGGTTATACACTTAGGCTATGTCCAGCCAGTGAGAGGGTCTTCGCTTAGATTAAGTCCGTGGGATGAGACAGGTTAACACAGCGTTACTAGTGTCAATCAATTTACTACTTCTTATTGATCAGAGGTCGTTGTGAATATGATCGATTAAATATGGTAAACTCACCCCGTTGCACAGACACCCACTCGATCTTCACGCTCTTTTAGATATGCTCTACCCTGGTGAGATATTTTAATATCATCTCTCCTTATGTATTACATAGCGTTGTTTACGAGTCTAATTTTGTTCTCTTTGTTACTTTTCATCGTAACAATAGCACTTTGTTGAAATTAGAGGTCTTTGAGCACTCACTGTACTTAGTGTCCAAGGTGGCATCCACTTTCATAGCCCCTAATAATGCTCACCGTATCTTTGTCCAAAGTCATAATCTTCGATGGTGCCAGCTTTTTAAAGATGCAGAGTTCTGAGGGTAATGTTCAATGTGACGAGTTCAAACGTATTCCTGCGGACCCCCTTCTTGACCACCAACATAACATACTCTCAAGTATGCACGTTGAAGAGCACAAGATGTTTGATCATAGGCATCTAGCTGGATTACACGCTTCTCGGAAAGTCTGTTCCGACATGGCCGCCTCAAAGTCACTAGACCCTCATATACGTCAGGGTTACGCCAAAATGACTGAGTATCATAACGCGTGGAACCAGTATCATGGTAATATGGAGAAGGTGCATCTTCTCAGAAGATGCCACGTTTGGGAGAAGCTCAATAGGCTGGAGGAGAAAAACTACATGTAGGATAATTATGAGAGGTCCCTTGAGTTATAGCATGTCAAGATGTGGCACGGTACTGTTCATTACTTAACTCTTCCTTCACTCCTGTTGTACTGCACCGTCTTAGTTGAGACCAACTCTTACTGTTTATATATGACGAATTTGCAACAGGCTTTTCCCTTGATCCCTTTGTCCCTATCGCATGATGAACGCTGTGTGTTTTGATCGATCAATGATTAGTGATGAGAGACCGTTAAAATGGCAAGGAATAAACAGCCTTTCTACTCGCAGTACTTCTCACTATTCCAGCCCGCTATTACCACAGACTTCAGTAATCCTTAGCGGGTTGCAAACCTTGAAATGTGGGCAACAATGATCACAGTTGAGCCTAGTAGATCTCATTGCCCTCGTCACTCCTTGAAGAAAAAAAAGAAGGCCTCTTCGTATTACTTGTTCTCATGGTTAGAGCTTTCTCACTACACTCGCAGGCAATGTATTATGCTGAACGCTATTGGAGCTCTGATGTCTATGAAGAACCTTCGCTTGATGGTCCGATTCCACCTCTCTTGGTGCTCGTGATGTTGGCCGAGAGACAGGCCATGCGTAAGTAAATGCCTGACCTGTCTGTGCAAAGTAGCTTTCCGCGAATACAGTGCGCACAAACGAAATGCATCAAGGCGAATAACAAATATCCTCTGCTGGTTATTATTTGACAAGGCGGCTTAGTTACTTAGGGAGATGGAAGTGAAGACAAGTCAATGCGAGCGACCAAGCGATCGGGCGTGATATTGCGTGGGCCCTGTAAGGACAGGCCTGCTCGCTTGTCTGGAGGTGTCACTATGAGTCATTCTGCCTCACTTCTGCTTTCAGTTAGTCCTGACAGGACCCATCATGACCACGAAATGCAGGACCAATGATTATAACTCATAAACATGATCAGGAGACGAAGAAGAGAATATCAGTGAATTAGCTTCCGGGATCCTATGATTTGTTTTGAGCGTGGAATATATAAGAATGATACCTCACCCTCAATTACCGATGGATAAGAGTGCCTATTCACTGCTAACAATGACTTGTAGAAAGGCCGACCGGTGTGCCAATACCAAGAGCTTCTACTCCTCTTGTCCTCGGAGCAAATAAGAGGACCTGCATGGCCCAAGCAATGGCGCTTTTGTTGTCAGACACCAGATTAGAAGTACGTCCTTCCAACATCTCGTTTGTTCCCCTGGCATGATGAAACCTTTGCCGAACCGACATACATTAAAATGCGGACTAATTATTATCGTTTGACTACTAAAATTCACTCAATCCTGTGCCTCATAACCTTGAAATGAGTGCTGCTTGTCTGACATACCGAATAGATGAACAATCACGAACCTCCCGTCGATAATACTGGGGTCGGTTTGAACAAGAGGTTGCCGCCCTGGACGCAACCAGTCTCAAAGGTCGGATCAGCCTCTTTTCTTTGTCTGATTCTTTTTTCTTTATAATTAGAAGCCGGGTGTCTTTAGTTCTTTGTGTCGTTAGTCATGAATCTATCTCTACAAGCACAGCCTCCCGAAGCACTGCCATCAATTCCTGTCTAAATCAAGCCACACCTAACCAAGCCTGTATCTTGTGCTCGAATACTAAATTTAGGCCAGACGAGACAAAGAGCGTGACATTTCTGCTTGTCAAGTTATGCAGCTCAACTGTAACCATTGTCACATGAGCGGCAGTGTAATTGACATCCTTGCATGGGGGCTTCAAAGAAACGGCAAAGAAACGGTCATGTCAATGTCTGGCGTGGAAGAGCGGCAAACTGCAGATGTAGCAGTGGTTTTCCGAGTGATCCGAAGCCATATCTCTATAAGGAAAGCTAGAGAAAACGTGCAAATTTGAGTCTTGTGCGTCACAATCGATTATCCCGGTTTACGTCACGATGATGAAATGGCGGTCGACCATATCCTATTACATTCGTAATGTGTGTTCATTCTTTGTTCAGTATAAAAGCTGTTCTGTATGTTCTTTCATTCCGGGTCTGTTTTCTTTCACTACTTCCCATCGTGTAAACTCTTAATACACCTTTCAGAGAGATCCAGCTCAATGTTCAGGCCAACATTTACCTTCACACCAACTTATGTTCACTTCTCATCTATTGACACTCTACTGTTACTAATTCATCAAAGACATTACATCTCTAGGATTTAACTATAAGAAAAACAACAAATCCTGATATTGTATTCTCATACCAACATTCACAACCACACCCACAAACGCTCTTACGAACGCACGCGCAATTGCATCGGCTCTACACCCTCATAACTACAGAAAACAGTCAAACATATAAGCACCCGACTTAGCAACGATGAATACCTCAAGCATAGACGCAGTTGAATCATGCGTGCATGAAATCGTTCTACTCTGGCACGAGTATGAAGAAGCATTGAAGGAGTATGAAGACGAAAAGAACAACGAATTCATGAGGGCGATCTACTCCCTCATGCCCGATGGTATCAAGTCCGGCATCGAACACAAAGCAGGTGGCCTGTTCAAAGACTCATACAGCTGGATCCTCGCCAATGACGACTTTAAGAGATTCCTTGATGGTCTAGACAATCGAGTGCTTTGGATTAAAGGAGGTCCTAGTAAGGGGAAGACAATGCTCCTTTGCGGTATCATCGATGAGCTACAAAGCAAACAAAGCAAGTCTCGTCCAGTTTCATACTGCTTCGTCCAGCCTACTTTTGAACCGGAGTATCGTGAGGCAATTTCGGTTCTGCGTAGCATTATATGGCTGCTCTGTTTTGAGCATTCGGAGCTCATCCCGGGTATCCGAAAGCATTACAACAGCCGTGAATTCTTTGCGAACAATTCTGCATTACCTATTTTGCGGCAGATGATGGACTACATGCTCGGGCACCCCTGCTTGCAAGATGCCGTCATCGTCATCGATGCACTGGATGAGATCGAGGCATCGGATGAGCACTCACAAGACGCCAGAGAGCATCTCATCAATTATGTGATTGAATGGTCGAAGTCTTTCCCTGCTAAATGGATCGTCTCTAGCCGCAATCGGCCCTGGATCGAGAAGAGATTCGATTCTGCCCAGCGATGCGACCATGCCCAAATCATCACAATTCCACTTGAACTCCACAACGAGTCCATATCTCAGGCGGTCAAGGCACATGTGCAATGGAGGATCACCAAGATCGCATCCACGCACAGATATACCACAGAGGAGAAGGATAAAGTGATGGGTGACCTACTTTTAAAGGGTGACGACACTTTTCTCTGGGCAGCTCCGATGTGTAACCGAATTTATTGCACATCAGGTTGGCGAGCTATCAAATTTTTGAGTCAAATTCCGCCAGCACTCGACCAGCTATATCAGCGCATGCTGAGAGAAATAACCGTCTTGGAGAATTCGGATCTCAGGAGGCAGATCCTTGCTGCCGCTTGCAACGCGTCTGGCCCCCTTACACTCGATGAACTACGGCATCTGGCACCAGCTATTGAAACGGTCGTTAAAGATGACAGCATAGAGCTCCAAGACAAGGATTTTGAGAACATCGTCAAGGAATGTGGGTCATTCCTGACAGTACAAGATGGAGTTGTGAAACTTGTGCATGAATCGGCTCGGGAGTTCCTCACTACTAAAGGAAAGGAAATAGATAATCGTTTAGACCTTTATCTACAGTAAGTTCTCTGCTATCTGTTCTTCAGAAGAAATAAGACGTTTTATTCAGAATCTTTTCCCGGCTTAATTAATTCTGCAGTGAGTGAGTGCTAACACACGATGACCACTATGGCCAATGCGCTGTGATTACTGTACCTGATGTGCTAATAGCCGCTATAGCTACACGCTGTGACCGCTACCCTCCACTGTAGTTAAGCGCTGTAACTGCTATCCCCTGCCGCCTGCCCGCGCAGATAAAGTGGGTCCAGGTACTGCCCGAATAGTCAAAAAGCAACTTACTCTATGAGACTGTGTTGCCAAACACACGCAACGATAAATAAAACTGTGGCGTTGGAGTTGCTATAATTAACTGGCCGTCAGCACGGACAAATCATCCTCCAGTAAAATGTTAGGGCGGAATAATCTCGGGAAAATAGCTGGGTGTGCTTTCTTTGTCTGCCGTGTGCGGGCAAGCAAGGTCGTTGACGTTGTACTGTTCACGGCGTGCCTACGGGGACACAGTTGTCCTGTCGACTCTCCGAATACGTGTGATTGCGTCTGCTTCTTCTTGCAATATTGCTGTGTTGCCGTTCACGTCTTGCCTGACGACTGGGGGTCTCGAAGTCGGCTCCCACTGGTGGGCGCTGCCCGAAGCTGTGCTTTGTCTGGGAACAAACACCAAGCTCGTGTTCACGCTGGAGATGCTCAGAGTCCACACGAAGTGGCATTGAGGTGTGTATCATTACACCGCAACTACTCATTCGTCACCACCCAGCTGGGCTACAAGATGTCTGTAGCTGTACTCATCTTCCCGGGCCAAGATGTAGTTTGCGGGTTGGCAACGAACTTCACGAGAACAACAGATCCCCCGCTTTCCACGTTACTAACGGATTTACTAGATATTGCCTCCGTCAGCCCGAAGCATCACCACCATCTTCAAGAAAACCTTGGACTTGGCTCATCAAGAAACCTCCGACTACCGTTGCCAAACGATCTCCAGCCATGCCGGACCAGCTTCGTGCTTGGTTGCGCTCGAGAAGCCGCAGCAAATCAAGGTCTCCCAATCCCGGATTCCATCATGCTTCCACCTCGACTCCCTCTCCGCCGGCTTCAGTTCAGTCGCAAGCTGGCCTTACGCCTTCTCAGCCAACTTTGACCACACCGATGTCGAGCTCCCCGGTGTCGAGCCCCGCGATGTCGAGCTCCCCGGTGTTGAACCCCACGATGTTGATCCCCGCGATGTCGAACGCCGCGATGTCGAACCCCCCAGTGTCAAACCGCCCGATGTCGAACCCCTCAATGCTGAACCCTACGATTTCGAGTCCCCTGCCTGTTCAACCCAACATCGAACAAATACGACATCAAATATGGAACGAGGCATACGACAAGCTCAAGACAGACGAACCAAGCGTTGTCGAGGCGTACGAGAAGATCCTGTCCGCCCTGCTTACCGCGAACGAATCTGATTCCTGTCCTCGGACCGACCAAAATGTCACAAACACGATGACAAATGCAGAGGCCAGGCAGACCTAGATGAAGCTGTTGATCGACAAAGGACTTGATGATACGAGGAAGGAATCTGAGATCAAGAACAAGATCAACGAATGGATGCAGCCTATCCAACATGTCCAGTCCTTCATTACAAAAAATTGTCAAGGTCGAGCCAACTGCCGCCGTCGCTTGGGGGGGCATCACCACATTCATGAAAGTGAGTAGCGCTTATATTGTGCCTGTCATTGTCCCACTAACACCTCGCTCACCAGATCATCGCCAGTCCTGTCTCCGAGCCAGGCATCAATCGAGGTGGCATCAATTACGTACTGGACAGTGTCGAATGGTACTGGGAATTGACACGACTCCTACTGGACCCTGACAAAATCGACGAATCCAGCACGGCATTGCAGGGCCTGCTTAGATGCCACATCGTCAATCTCTACAAGGCCCTGCTGCTATACCAAATGCAAAGCGTCTGTCTGTACAACAAGCACTGGGCTGCCGTCATCTTGAAGTATCTTGTCAAATTGGACGACTGGCAGGACAGAATCGACTCCGTCAAAAAGGCAAAAGCTTCCCTAGACGACTACGTGAAACAGCACACCTCTGAAGTTTCTCGAGCTGGAGAAGGAGCAAACTCGTGTGTTGCACGACATTCAAGACCAGAAGTGCCTGCATGATCTCTATGTCGACGACCCAGAAGGCCAGAAGAAGGCCATTGAAAATGCCCAGGGCGGCCTGCTCGAAGATTCATACTGCTGGATCTTTGATAACGATGACTTTCAGAGATTCCGAAATTTATCAGAATACCGACTGCTTTGGATCAAAGGAGATCCTGGAAAGGGGAAGATAATGCTCATTTGTGGCATTATTGATGAGCTTGTTAGCAAATCATTCCATCCACTCTTGTACTTCTTTTGTCGGGTCATCCAAGATGGCTCCAGGGATGCAAGCTTAGTTCTTTGCGGCATCATGTGGCTCCTTTGTGACAAGCATTCAAACCTCATCCAATATGTCCGAGGGAAGTACCATCGCGCAGGCAATGCTACGTTTCATAGCCAGTCCACGTTACCGATTTTGGAGGGCATCCTCACCAATATGCTTCGGGACCCATGCTTGCAAGATGCCGTCTTCCTCATCGACGCTCTGGATGAGTGTGCAGATGACACCAGAGAAGATCTCATTCACTTTATTGTCAAATGGTCGACCGATTTCCCCGCCAAATGGATTGTGTCCAGCCGCGGCTGGTTATCAATCGAGAAGATAATCCGCAAAGGCGAGGACATCATGGTGTCGCTTGAACTGAATAAGAATTCCACATCCCAAGCGGTCAAGACATTCATTCAATTCAAGGTCAATGAGCTGGCGAAGCATAACCGGTACGACCAAAAGACAAAGGACATTGTCTCCGAAACCCTGCTTCGCAAATCCGATGACACATTTCTGTGGGCGGCATTGGTAATCAAAGACTTGAGGGCGGTCAGTCCCGGGCGTGCCATTAAGAAGCTATCCTCCATCCCAAGAGGACTCAACGAGCTCTATGAGCGCATGCTACACCAGACCTTCGCCTCAGACGAACCCGAAATTTGCAGACAAGTTCTGGCCACTGCCTGTATCGCATACCGCCCAGTTACCCTCGGTGAGCTTCGAACTTTGGTGACAGGTGTTGCGGATTGCAATAACGTACTGTTGGAAGAAACCATTGGAGAGTGTGGGTCGTTTCTGACAGTACGTGATGGCATTGTCTACTTTGTGCATCAATCGGCCCGGGATTTCCTCATCAACAACGCAAAAGATGAGATATTTCCCTTGGGTACTCAACATCAGCACCGTCTGCTCTTCCATCATTCATTGGACGCCATGAAAATCCTCAAAAGGGACATGTACGACCTGCAGTCCCCAGGGGTTCTCATCGAGGAGATATCATGTCCTGAGCCTGACCCGTTATCTTGCCTGCGATATGCTTGTGTTTACTGGGTCGATCATTTTGAAGAGATCTGGGACAACAGGCAGCCGTCAGATGACGAAGCGGTTGCAAAATTCGTCCGAGAGAGGTTCCTGTATTGGCTCGAGGCTCTTGGTCTGAAAGGGAAGATGCCGGAGGGAACTAAGGCGGTACGGAAGCTGTCTAAGTTCATGAATGACGTGGAGAGTACAGCAGTCAGCGGTCTCAAGTACCTCATCATGGATGCCGAGAAATTTGTTGCTTTCCCACGCACAGTTGATTGGGGCTGCGCCGCTTCAAACCTGCGCCTCAGCGCTTGTGTTCAGCCCCAGTGGTAGCCTCATCAGAACGCTATTCGAGAGAGAAGAACCAGACTGGATCTCATTGAAGCCAAAGCTGGGATACACCTGGGATGACTTGCAGACACTCGAAGGCCACGACGAAGTCATTGGCTCAATCGTCTTCTCGAATGACGGTCGTTATCTCGCTTCAAGCTCATTCGATCGAAAACCCAAAATCTGGGATCTAGCTTCCGGAGACTGCATTCGAACCATTGGAAGACCAAACGAAGACGGTTTGCCGAGGAAAGGCGAGGGACAAATTGGCGTCTACCGTTTGGATTTGGATTCAGAGCAATCCAAACCTGATTGCATGTGGGCGCTTTCGTTCGCGCCGCGTAAATCACTGTTTGTTAGCGTAGGATCACTTGACGACATGCGGACGACATGCAATGCAGTGACTTCAACTTGCATCCTATTCTTCAGTTCCGGCTGTGAAGACGTGGTATTCTCAGCAGACGGTCGGCACCTGGCGACGGTGGATAACAAAATAATCCTAATTTGGGATATTGAAGACCGCACATGCTGGGAGCTTCGAGGTCACACCAAATCGGTTCAGTCAGTTGCTTTCCTGGCACAGGGCTCGCACTCGCTAGTCTCGAGCAGCCAAGGCGAAGTCAAGATCTGGGACTTGGTGAAGGGCGAATGTACGCGCACCCTCAGACCCGACATGATTCGCGACGCCGGATACCGGTCCCTCGTTTCCTTAGGATCTAGTCGGCGTTTTGCAGCTGCCTCTCATGATGGTATTGATGTGTGGGACGACAAAGGCACCTGTGTGCAGAGCTTCAGGGACCAAAGCAACGTATCTCACTTGGCATTTTCCGCTTCTTCAGGCCGGCAGTTGCTTGCGTCGACAGACAGGCGGACAATCACGATCCGAGAACTGGCAACTTCAGCACCCTCTGCTCCAAAAGCTCCCAAAATCAAGCACATGGAACTATCTCCAGATAGCAAACGGCTCGTTTTGACTACCGATGATGACACACTCAGAGTCTGGGACACGTCCGACGGCAACTACATGTACTCACTCCCGAATGCCGCTGGACTGGGATACGCTTTCTCTCCTAACGGTCGGTGGATCATAACGAAAGACCTTGACGGCTACGCTACTATGTGGGATGTTTCCAGTGGTACTTGCATCCAAGTGTTGCCGGAGGGTACTGGGGCGTTCGCATTTTCTCAAGACAGTCGTCTCGCGCTCGCCACGTGCAATTCAACAATCGAAATTTGGGACGTCGAGACAAAGGACTGCATTCAAAAGTTCAAGGCAACGGCTCTTTCGTTGACTTTCTCATTCGATGGCCAGTATCTCGCACTAGGCCAAGCTCATTCAGACTCCGCGGGGTCTGAATATGTTGAAATATGGGATGTCAACGCAAACAGTCTCATGAGCATGATGCCCACATGCACCATCAATGCCAAGTATTCCGGTCTGAATTCGGACGATGCCGCTATCCAGAAACTTTTGGATCGTCAGAATGTGATGTCTCTGTCAAACAACTTGCAGTGGCTTGCTATGGGCATCGGCAGCATGATATCGGTGTGGAAAATCAGCACGTTCGCTCGCATTCTCCATTCTACAACTAGCGCCAGCTCTCTCTCTTCTTTAACCGACCCCTTCTTCGGACGATCCATAGCCGTAAACGATACGTGGCTCGCATCCTGGTCAAGTAAGCTACTTGAAATCTGGGATGTGAAGACAGGTATTCGCTCCTGTAAGATCGAATCGGACTACGAGGTCTCGTCCTTCCAATTTGATGCAGCTGACGACTCCCGACTTTCTACCAAGTTTGGCGTTCTAGACCTGAACATGGTCACTAAGATACACGCGGGGCAGATTGAAAGCGGAAAGCGGACATTTGCCTTCCATGGATGTGGTTTAAGTGAAGATCGGAAGTGGGTTGTCAGAGGCAACGAAAGAATGCTTTGGTTGCCTACCAAGTATCGTGCTCGGTGCACTATACGAGGGTCGACCGTTGCGATGCGTTTTGGCTCAGAGCCCGTTCTGTTGATGCGGCTCACCTAGACTTGGGTAGATTGCACTGCAGTCCCCGTTTCTTGTTTTCTCTTCTTACTTTCGTTCCATAGGACAAGTACATCAAAAGTTTACTAGAATTAGAGAGCGTAGATTTGCAGTCAAGGGGATGTTAGATATTCCCTGACTTCTATTGAGACTTGTTCTCTCGCCTACATACACATGTTGTTTTCTACTCGTTGGCGAATGCTGCCTGGACCCAGCCCTAACCCTTCATAACAAACGTAAACCTCTGATGTGCGGTCAGTATGGCGGGTTCTCTCCGTGGTGGCCTTGCTGGTAGCCCTGATTCTGTTGGTAGCCCTGGGGCTGGTTTGGCTGGTACTGGTCAGGCCGATATTCCTGATGGGACTGGTGCTGTTCGGGTTGGTACTCCTGGTGCTGTTGGTATTGCTCAGAGGGGTTGTACGCTTGTTGGGCATGTACCTGTCCGGTGTGTTGTTCATGAGAAGGGGGAGGGGCATATCCTCCCTGTGAACCATGAGGAGGAGCATACCCCCCCTGCGAAGAAGACACAGACTGATCCCCACCGCCGAGCTGCGCGTTGGCCGTCGGGGCTCCCACACTAACACCCTCATTGCCAATGTCATCCGGCACCGAGATCTTCACCTTGGGCAGGTACTTGTGCACCTTCTGCTCGACCATGCCCTGCACCAAGACCCAGCTCTCGCGCTCGAACTTGCGATGTCCGCCGTTGACGACGCCCAGGATGCTCTCGCGCAGCGTCTCCTGCACCTTGCGCACCAGGCCGCGGATCTTGGTCACCAGCTTGGCCCTGATGTCGTCGCCGAAGCCGCGGTCGGCGTTGGGCGCTGCGTCGCGGTCGAGCTGGGCGTCGAAGGGGTTGCCGCCGAGGATCTTCTCGAGCGGGCGTTGGAAGGCGGCGGGGAGCAGCTCGAACAGCTGCTTCTCGATGCCGCCCAGGATCTTGCGGAACTCGAGGCGGACGTTTCGGTGGACGCGCGCAAGACCCGTGCTGAGCTTGTCGCTGATGACCTTGGAGAAGCCGCGGCTGCCTTCTCTGTCTGCGTCGTCGCCGTGGTGGTCCCGATGGCCGAAGCCTCGCGCGGATCCCTCGCCGGCCGGCTTCTTGTTCCCGAACAAGCCTCCGAGGCCCTTGACCAGATCCTTGACCTGGTCCTCGATCTCGCCCTTGGCCCCGTCGCCGAGGTCCTTGGTGCTCGTGTTGCCGCGCAGCCAGTGCTTGATGTGGTTCAGCGCGATGCGCGTGAACTGCTCGGCGATGGGCGCGTGCTGCTCGCGCAGCTTGGCACCGACCTGCTCCTTGATCTCGGGGCTGATGAGGCGGGCCTTCTCGTCCGGGTTTCGGGCGGCGTCTTTGACGGTATCGCTGAGCACGCCGAGCAGCCCATCGAGCTCGAAGCGCTGGCCTCCGGGGCCTTTGGCGCTGGTGTCGAGATGGTCCTGCACGACGTTGAGGGCGGCGGAGAGGAAGCCCTTGGCGCCCTGCGAGGAGTCGGCGTGGCCTGCTCCGCGGGCGCGGGTCTCGCCGGGGCCGTCGCGGCCTTCGGTTATGTCGAAGATGTCGCGCAAGTCGTCGCCCGCTTCGTCGGTGATGGTGCTGAAGCTGCGGGTCAACTTGGCGATCTCGTCGGCGAAGGGCAGCGACTGGCGGCCGTAGGCATCCGGGGCGGCGCTGTCGAGGCTCCTGGAGCTGCCTGGTTCCTTGTCCTTATTGAACAGCGAGCGGAAGGCGTCGACGACCTGCGTCTCCAGGCTGTCGATGGTCTTTTGCTGGAACACCTCGAGCTCGGTGGTGATGCGGGGCTGGATCTGCGGCGCCAGCGAGTCGACGTATTCGTCCACCTTCTTCATCAACACCTCGGGCACGCCGTGGGAAGACATTTTGCGGTGGAAGTTGGACGGCCGCTCGGGGAGTTGGTTAGTGTTTAGTTAGTGAAGTTGCTCCCGTCGTGAAGTAACCGGAAGAAGACGAGGCTCAGCCGAGTGTCGTTGTGTTGTCAGTCTTGGCCATCTGACGTCAGCTCTGCACGGACCATTATCGCCAAGGAGAGGAAGCAGGACGGTGATGGAGTCTTTCCCAGGTTCCACTCGCAAAAGGCAGTGATTTAAAGCCGGATACTCAGAAAGACGGCGACAGATACACAACCGACTAAGGGGGGTTGCAACAACCCAGTAAGTTAATCTGCCTAGCCGAGCTGTGGAGTGCAACTTACATGGGAGCTCATTGTCTAAGACAGCATCTGATACACGCGCTGACCACTGTCTCAACTCTCCTGCAGTCCGGCACATGCATCGTTTGCAATTCATCGTTCCATTCATATACCACGGGAGTCAGTTGTCCTTCATCACCCAATCGCCGCGTTCCTCCGCCGTCTGCTGTGAGTCAATGAGCCATCCTGGCTGTATAGTGTGACAATTGGCCGCAAATCTTCCATCAGCGCGGGTTTAGCTCAGTTGGGGTAAGTTGCAAAACTTGGAAAGCTCCAGCACATTTGTCTAACAATCTCTCTAGAGAGCGTCAGACTGAAGATCTGAAGGTCATGTGTTCGATCCACATAAACCGCATACCTTTGTTTTTTTTGCTTGTTTGCAGAAGTGGAGGCACGGGGGGATTTCAACTGCTTGACCTACCCTGTACCTTGGGAGGGTGCTTATTCTTTTTGTCTTCGTTCCGTCTAATGTCTGATGTTCTTAGCTTTCTCGGTGTGGGTTTTTTGTCAGTGATTTCCTCGACCCGGCGCGAAATGGCGAGTTCGTTGCAGTTGTGGCGCCACACCCTATCTCTTTAAGGGGCGTTTGAGAGTATTCGACGCCTTAATTAGAACGTTCGCGTCTCAATTGACGATGTCCTCAAGTACACCAAAACTTGGTCTGCAAACCACACGATGAATCCGCATACTTTCCTCAGGAATTGCCCCGATAGCCTAGAACGCCGTTCTTATAGTACTGTCGCTTTAGAAATAGGGTAAGTTGGGGTATCCTCTTGCGAGAACCAGAACCCTAGCTGCTGTGGAGGACCCGACCAGCACAGAATTGCACCATTCTGAGCAAGCTACTGTTAAGCGGAGAGCTGTACGCAATCAATCGAAACGACCGATTCGATATTTATACTCTGAGAAGTGAAGCTGTTCTGAGTGAAGGCAACTCCAACACTGGGACCCAAGCCATGATTGCTGCATCACTAGCATTAGTTCTAGTCACGTAGCCAAGTTCTTCTTTAGGTATATTCTTGCAGACGCCGAAAATACTGCAGCTTCGAACCAGGTCACGAGGAACTCTTGACTTTGATGCAATTCTCAGTAGTTGCCCACTCTTTCGTTGGATCACCACCAACCCTGGCGATGGCGAGCCTGGAGACCGCCAGTTCCCGAGCGCGGCCATCTCAAATGGTTAGTTTCTACTGTCCCAGTTGCTTGTCGTGTCAGCCTTTGCAAGGGCAATGCAGATTCAGAGCGACTACACCGCACTTCAATTCGTATTCCCTCCCTCATCCTTGCAACCTACTCAATCAATCCTAGCGCATCTCGGCTTGTCGAGAAATGATGCCGAACAAGCCAGGTTCATGACGTCAACCTCGCCATCGCCGGCACTCCATAGCCGACCAGGTTTTCCGCGGATCCGAGATCGGCAACTTCTACAAAGGAGCAACAACCAGCTTCACTTCACTCACGAGCCATGTCTGCAACGCAATGACTGTCGCAACCCTTTCGCAGAGCCCTGCTCGCTCGCGCGGGCGCAGCGGCCATCACAGCGACACTGGATCCTCGCGCGACCCGTCTGAGACCGAGGACGAGGACGAGTGCGACGGGCATCGTCCGACGCTCAGCGAGATGAGATCAAACACGCTCCAGCGGGAGAGCAGGAGCAGAAGCAGGCCCCGGGCTCAGTCTGCCGCTACAGCGACGAGCCTGGCGCGCACCGTCTCGCGTCGGGACACGTTGGTCTCGCGGATCCGGTCTCGCCCCGTGCCGCAGTTCTCTCATCCGCTGTCCCACATCCCTACCACGCAGGACCAACTCGTGGACTTCGAAGGCCCGGACGATCTGTACCGTCCTTTGAATTGGCCGACCCAAAAGAAGGTGACGACCACACTACTGTACGGGCTTGTCACCATGACCGCAACCTGGGCTTCATCGGCGTATTCGGCGGGAACGGCCCAAATCGCCGAGCAGTACAATGTCTCAACGCAGGTCGCGACGCTAGGAACGACTCTGTTTCTCTTCGGGTTTGGCCTTGGGCCGTTGCTGTGGGCGCCGCTGAGCGAAGTCTACGGCAGGCGTCTGGCTGTCTTTGTCCCCATGTCTATCGCCATCTGCTTCAGCTTCGGCACCGCGACCGCCAAAGACTTCCAGACCATCATGCTCACCCGATTCTTCGGCGCATTCTTCGCTTCTGCACCCGTCACGAACACGGGTGGCGTGCTGGGCGACTTGTTCTCCCCGGCCTGGAGGGGCATTGCAATGGCTGGATACGCGATGGCTGTGGTTGGTGGGCCT
The DNA here is from genome assembly GCA_037954315.1 of Neonectria punicea. Taxonomy (NCBI): domain Eukaryota; kingdom Fungi; phylum Ascomycota; class Sordariomycetes; order Hypocreales; family Nectriaceae; genus Neonectria; species Neonectria punicea. The sequence goes on along the minus strand of JAZAVJ010000027.1, from coordinate 30,641 downwards.
GTCCTGGGTGAGTACTTCTCTTCGTAGTGTAGTTGAATCTTATGCGATGCTGATATTCGCAGGTCCAATTGTATCCGCAGCAGTTGTGCAGGATCCGTCCCTGGGCTGGCGCTGGACCGAGTATTTGACAGGCATCCTCCAAGCCGTCGTGCTGGTGATTGCCGTCATCTTCATTGACGAGAGCTATCCTCCCAAGTTGCTCGTATACAAGGCTCGACGCCTCCGCCACGACACTGGCAACTGGGCGCTGCATGCACAGTTCGAAGAGTGGGACGTCAACGTGAAGCAACTGGCGCAGAAGTTTCTGCTGCGTCCAATCCAGCTGTTGTGCACGCCTATATGTTTCCTTGTAGCATTGTACGCTAGTTTCTGCTATGGCATACTCTACATGCAGCTGGGAGCAATTCCCATCATCTTTGGGGAGATCCGCGGCTGGACTCCCTTCGTATCGACACTCCCGTTCCTCTGCATCCTGGTCGGGGCTTTCCTAGGTTGCGTTGCCAACGTCTACAACCAGCTGCTCTACAACAAGGCCTACCACGCAGCAGGCGACCGAGCCGTCCCCGAGAAGCGACTTCCGCCCATGATGGTCGGTTCCGTGCTGTTCAGCGGAGGCCAATTCCTCGTCGGTTGGACGGCCGAGCCTGAGATCCACTGGATCGTGCCATGCATTGGCCTCGTCATGCTGGGCACCGGCTTCTTCACTATTTTCCAAGCGGCTCTCAACTATCTAGTCGACACGTTCCAACTGTATGCGGCTTCGGCCGTGGCGGCTAATACGTTTCTGCGGTCGTGTTTCGCGGGCGCGTTTCCGCTGGTGGTTGGGCCGTTGTTTCACAACATTGGCGTGGGACCTGGATCGAGCATCACGGGAGGGTTTGCGGCGTTGCTGATTCCGGTTCCTTTTGTGTTTTATATTTTTGGAAAGAGGATTCGGGCTAGGTCAAAGTGGTCGAAAGGCTCGGTATACGATTAGACTGAAGGGGTAACAGGGAGCTATGCAAAGTTTGCATTAATTTAGGGAGCTGAGACTAGTTGAGATAGACGATGAGAAGATCAAGCTCGCTAAGAGATGAAGTACGACAACACCTGGTCATGCCCTGACACTACAAAGAGCTGGGAAAATGGCACGACAATGATGGCAGATTCGATTGCGGAACGACGCCTTGAGCATGAGGTGTCTCTTGGAGGACTTTATCGAAGGGGCAACTTCTAGCTGTGCACTGCGGATGATTGTAGCACTCGTTCACTGACTTATAATCCTTTTGTTACGGAGTCCTGCCAAAATTTCTTGACTAACTACTCTTACTCTATTGATGTGAGCGATCATAGAGTATTTACAACCTCCCGAGCTTTGATGAAATCCACCACCACAACCGTCACGAAGATTACGATTGCGAAAACTACCCGACTGTGACAGTCCTACTTTATGAAGCGCGGCGATACTTGTGACATCGTCAGCAAGCATGACATTTCCGTCAGGCAGTTCGCGAGGTGGAACCCCCATGTCGGTAGTTCTTGTACAGTCCTCTAACTAAGACACAGGCGGGCGTGTCAGTCATTGGACATACCCCGACCAAGCCGAACAACGACGACTGGGACTAACCCCATCATGCCAAGACTGATGAGAAATATTTGACGATTGTAAACAACGCCATGTCGAATCGGATTTCCGTGCTTGGAACCCCAGGGCAGGTACCGGATGTACTCGTTTGAATGCCAACGCGTACGCTTGTGTGTGGGCAATTGGTTAACAGCCTTTCACCTGTCCAGGATAGCATGACCAAGTCGTGTAAAAAGTAACATCTTGCGCCAAAGGGATAACGTGATGCTATCCTGGCTAAGTAAGGAGTCACGCTTGCACCGCTCTACAAGTGGAACCCAGCAATTGGAAAGGACTGTGACAGTATGTGGGCTGAGGCGTATCTCTGTGTCGGAGTATAGACGATATTTGACGGATTTCACATCGCACTCTACCTTTGTTTTTGGTACTTGTGTCGTGAAATTGCCTTCAATCAAATTCTAGCCTACGTAGACAACACCCGCAGATTTTCGGAAGTGGCCATAGTGCCATGGTTCAATCGCGGTAATGTGAGAGTCAACTTACCCAGCTCATGGCGCGTGATTTTGACAGTATAGCTTGAACACAGGATGTCGGCCCGAAGTTTGTCAAATGATACGTCGGAAGTCAGTGATCAGACACCACCTGAGAGTAGAAGACTCGGTAAAAGCAAAGCAGTAAGGTATTGAGAGCCTCCACCGTCATTATTTACGCATAGTTGTGTTTGTGAACGACCTTGAATACGAATACGGTTATAATGTTACTGATAATGGAATGCTGTGTACTGGTCCACGTCGATCGGCTTGAGGACGCGAGTGTTGCGGAAGGGACTTAACCACATCCCCCCACCGCAACTTAGGATGTAACAGACACACAGTCACATGGGAATGATGCACGGTGACCTCACCTGTAAATACACCAAGCTGTCAGCAGACGAGATAGGAATGTGAAGGGTGTAAGACCGTGGGACAAGTCCGACGGCCGCCTTTTCCCCGCAGTAGCTCAGAGCCCAATGCGGTCCCGGTGTGGAGCTGAAAGAGTGCGGCTGTGGTTGAGCAGCTTAGGGCTGAAACAGTGTATTCGTAGGTCGTATTCAGTCGGAGACATTTGACCTTAGCGTTGGCGGAAGAGTGGTCGAGTTTTCGTACTTTGCCCTCCTTTTGTGCAAAGCGGGTGAGAACTCAAACACCATGCCGGTCTAATTCGCGAGAATAGCTTCGTGTCATGGCAAATCGCCTGGTTACGCGGCTGTTTACATACGCCGACATGTGATCGGGGTGAGAGTTCACATGCATCGCAGTCTCAGTTGCCTGACGCCCGACTCAGCCCTACTGTCGGACGTGACACAACAGGCCAATGGGTAAGCGGTGACGGAACTATTGCCCAAGAATTCAGCCAATCTCGCCGATCTCGCCGATCGTGTTGGCGGGACGGTATGCCTTGCAGCGGACGCGTAAGATCGGGGAACACATCCGCATATGCGCTCTCATCGGCACGCCCAATCACCGGCAACATCGTGAGACACGGCTCGTATGAATGGCGTCCAGGCAACACGGCTGGCCGACATCGTGGTCACATTCGTGCACTGTAAGGTAAGCTGACGGTGCCACTGTCAGCGGAAGATGACGGTGGCGCTGTAAGCTGCAAGTGCCGAGAGCTCGATGTGCATGCATGTCTCAAGCTGGAGGAATGTGTAACTAACCAAGGCCGTATTGGCATTGCACATGTCGAGCCGGAATCACCGATGCAGCTGAAAACCTCCGTATCAAGTCCATCCTCAAGCCGTCCCGAAAAGTATAAATGTCCACCTTGTTCACACAACCCAACTCTATTCAGCAGACCTCACCCAACTGCGAGCTTCAACATCTGCCAGCAAACAACCATGGTCCGAATCCAAGACTTCGAGGGGATGCAATACTCCCGCGACGGCACCCCCGCCGAGCAGCAGGACTACTCGTACTTCAACGAGCAGTATGCCACCTCCTCCCACCAGGAGGACCACGACATGTACCCGGACCTCATCGTCCAGCCGAAGCGAGATGAGGACGTCATCCGGGCCGTCAACTGGGCTCGAGACAACAAGGTCGCCGTTGCTGTCAAGAGCGGTGGCCACCAGTACAGCGGTGCCTCGTCGACAGGTGGCAAGAACATCCAGATCGACCTGAGCAACACGTACAAGGACTTGATGGTTCTGAACCCCCGTGACCCCCTTCCTGAGGACCGCGCATTGGTCTATGTCGGCGTTAGCAACCAGCTCAAAGACTTCAACGCCTATCTCAAGCACAACCAGCTGTTTGTTCCCCACGGACAATGTGCCTACGTCTGTGTGGGCGGACACGCTCAAACCGGTGGCTACGGCCAACTTGGTCGAAGCTTTGGTCTCTTTGGCGACCACATCAGAACAATTCGCATGGTCTGCCACGACGGTGTCATCCGCGACATCACCAAGGAGAACAACGCCGAGCTCTTCCACGGCGTCCTGGGAGGCAGCCCGGGCAACTTTGGCATCATCACGCACTGCATCGTCGAGGTGTATCGGGCCAAGAGCTACGTCGGGACCATTGCCGGCCCTAATGGGTTCAAGGGACCGCACGGCGTCAAGGGGCTTTGGATCTACTCCGAAAAGGTCCTTAAGGAGGTGCTCACCAGCGTGGCCCAGATGGGCGACGACAAGAGTGTCCCGCGAGGCTTTGACCTCTGCGTCAGCGTCCTCAGTACCGACTTCCCCATCACCATGCTGTTCCCTTCGCTGAACGACGCTGGAATCTGGGAACGTGTCCAAGATAAGATCAAGGACTTCCTTGCGGACGAGTTCCTTGAGTGGCTCAACGGCCGCTTCCCCGCCATCATCGTCGTCTATGCGCAGTGGTGCCCTACTAGCAAGGACGACAAGTACGACGCGAGCGTGGACGACTGGTTCAACAAGTTCCGCAAGCTGAAGGGCTTGTTCAAGAACCAAACCCTGGTCATCAACGAGCTCGAAGAGGACATGTCCAAGATGACTGGTGCGTGGATCTTCCCCAAGGAGCGCGAGTTCAACCTCCCGTACGTTAAGCGCACCTACACTACGAACTCAAAGACGCTCGTAAAGGACAACTGGGTCGACGAAGTGGTCGAGCGCATTGACCTGATCTACAACCCGGACCGGTTGCTGAAGGGCAAGCCGGGCGAGAAGGACTACGAGGTCTACCTCAACTGCAAGCTCTCCGTGCAGATCCAATGCTTCGGAGGCGACAAGTCGCGTTTCTACGCCAACAAAGACAACGGCACGTCCTATAGCTGGAGGGACAGCTCGATCGTCCAGGTGCTGGACTGCTTCCATGAGCCGGACGCCCAGTCCAAGGCGTACGCGGAGTCATGGCAGGCCAAGAACGACGCCATCATGGTTGGTCCGTCGAGCTCTTTCAGCAAGAAGGACAGACGCGTGCTGTGGGGCTCGTACGGCGACTGGGACCTCGGCAAGGAGGAGGTTTGGAAGTGTTATTATGAAGATGCGGAGAAGTACCAGAAACTGGGCAAGGCGAGGGGCAAGGCTGACCCCAACGGGACTTTTACTGCCAACCCGTTCGCTGTTTCGGCTATTAAGGCTACTGATGCTTGAGTTACGGGATGCTGCACATGACTAGTTGAGCTTGTTGGATATCTAGGAAAATTGTAGTGAGATTGTTCCCGAGTTAGGTATCAAGTCAAAAAGTCAAGGCCATTTTCTGACCCATCAATACGTTTTTAGTGAAATCTCGACCTGGACTAGATGTGAAGTCATATAACATGAACATGTTGTGTGCCTAGGAAAGGATACGCTAGCTGCAGCGTCGAGGCGCAAGAGGAACCAGTTGTGAACATGGGCTCTACTTGTAATTTGTTTGACCTTTGGCGCGCTGCCCCCGTGCTTCTGCCTCGCCTACCTTACTTAGCGATTCTAACACAAGGTTACCCACTTGTAAATCTTAAAGCTCATTTTCCTGGGTTTCTTTGACCTTCTACCGTGCTCATTTGTCACTGATCAACTTTGTATTAGAATTTGAGCATTCAGCTGTGAACATTTCCTCCATCGGGACGGGCGAAGTCATACGAGCAGAACCACAAGTTGTTCGTCCATTGCTGTCATCCCTGTTGATCTGGGATTTTTAAACTGCCTTATATGACATCGCTGCTACCTAACGTCCTTCATGAGACTGGCTCCTTCAGAAAGCCACCTATCAAGCAAACGTCCCCGGCTGTGGCCCGAAGAATTCCCCTTCAGGAACCGTGAGTCGAGTACACGCCTCAGCCTCACACCCCTTGTCCGCATTGTTGCCGATCCAGTCAATATCTGCACCGTGATAACTCACAGCAAAGAAAATGACAACCGCCGCAAGAGCAACTCCCGTCTGAAACGCAGCGGAAAGGACGTAATTGTACTTGGACCAAAAGGCAAGGTACCGCTTGCGTACAATCACCCAGGAGAGCCAACCGGGCACCACAGCCGGCCACATGTAAGCCAAGTTATAAGGCGACCAAGTGTGGCCGCCGCTGAGGAGCACGACGGGGTGAAGCTTCGTGAGCCAGTGGGTTTTCGGAAGATGGCGAGTCGCGTAGTAGTACACGACGGGAAAGGCTAGGCCAACTGGGAAAGAAGCGAGCATTGCCGTGTACTGAGCGCCCTCGCCAAAGACCTTGCGAGGTGCAAGCGAACCGAAGAGGACGGCCGCGGTGAAGTAGCTTTCGACACCGGGACAGCTGAACTTGTCCTTTTGGTCCGTCTCGCAGATATCTGGGATACGGGTGATTTGGAAGTTCATCACACCGGTGCAGACGAAAGCGGAGACAATAGCTATTAGTTTTTGTATTAGTTATGTGATGCTGTGAAACGTTCGTGAATTACTTACTCGCAACTGTCTGGCACCAGAACGTTTGGCGCTGAGGAATCTTAAGATAGTGGCCGAGCTTGAGATCGTTGGCAAAATCGAGGGCGTGTGCGACGGTGACGTATCCGAAGCCTTTGAAGAAGTTCATCTACTGGAATTAGCACTGCTTCTCAATTTCTGATAGAGTACCGGAGACTCACGGCCAAAGCGTTGCCGGGCTGCCACGCTCCTCCGATGAATTCGGCGAGAACGTTGAATTCGACTTCGATTCCAGTGGTGGCGAAAATAATGCCGGTCGGAATGATAAATAGAATGGCGAGAGCAATACCGAAGAAGACCGTTCCCACGCTGGTGTGGGTTGGCCAACCTGTCACAGAGGCAATGCCTAGGGCGATTCCGACGAGCTGTTAAAATTGTGAACCGGATATCCTTGTACGTTTCGAGGCCTAAGGAAGGCTAGGACTCACGTTGAGAATTAGGTACCACCACTCCGGAACCTCGCGATACTTCTCCATGAGTTTTGTATGGACATCTTTGAACTCGTTGACCTTTCCGTTCTTTCGAAGGCTCCACCATAGAGACTTGAAACCCAGTTTGATGTCGTTCCAGTGGTAGATGGCGGCGTAGGAGATGACGGCGCTGTATACAGCAAAGAAGAAAATGCTACGGCGTGTTAGTACTGGGGGTTTCAGTAGATTCATCCTGACTTACTAATAAGTAATTGAAGACGCAGCAATGTAGACTTGACTGTAAGCCTGGTACTTCGCCTCGTCTAGTAGACCATCCTCATTTAGAATCGACGACACGTTATACTTGGCGCCAGTGTGGTCAAACATGGTGTTTGTGTTGATGGGAAGATAGCCAGTGAAGTACGTATTGTTCCAGTACATGGAAACAATGGTGATTCCACCCAAAAGCGTGCCGAGGAACATGTTCATGGTGACGTGGAAGGGCACGAGCAGCGGGTCAACGTTGTAGGTGACGATGTTCCAGTCGAAGGTGGGAAGTGGATTAAAGCCAAGGCCCTTCTTCACACCCGTGATTGCTGCCAGGTCAAAGTTGTTGGGTGAGATCCATGCGATCCAGTTGAACAATGAGAGTGCGGAGGCAATGTGCTCGGGGAACCAGAACCAGACGAACATGGCGCCGAATGAAACCAAGAAGAACTTATAGCGGGACATTTGGTACAGTCTTTTGAAAGGACCCTGCACAGTGGGGTTGCCGTTTTCCTCTGTGACAGTTAGCCGATGAACCCGCGATGGCTTCATTTCTCAGACTGACCGTTGTGCAGACTTTGGTTCAGGGCGACCGTCGCAAGTGAGCGAGGCCAGATGCAGAATGATGGGTAGACCAGGAACCGACGAGCTAAGCCTGCAAGTCCGAATCCCATCAAATTCATAGCCAGCTATCAAAGTCAGCCATCATCAGCGGAAATATTTGTTGAAAAGGTGGCTTACAGAAAGACAGATCTGAAATCCAAAATCGGCAGCGAATGGCATGTTGAAGTACTTCTCCAACCAACTCGTGAAAATAATGTATCGCGAGTGAGGCAAGCTCGTCGAGACATTCGCCATGATTGAAATCAGCATATGTTCCTTCTGGTTGAAATGCCCCGGGTTCAGTCTATGCTTCGAACCAAACAGCGTGAACTCCCCGATGGGAACCCATTTCTCCCACGCCTTTCCGATGGGATACGACAGCAGCTGGATGACCGGGGCCTGGAGGCGAATCGACGGCTGGCGGACGGAGAAGAGTTGGTTGACGAAGCTTTGCAGGACGACAAATATCAAGCCGATGACCCAGGCGCGGATCGTTCCAGCTGGGATGGAGGGGTCGTCCTTGTTGCTCACGACGGCGCGGACTTCGGCGTAGGGGGAGTTTATGGTGAGGAGAGACACTTCGGTGTTGATGTCGGAGATGAGATCTGAGTGCTTCTCGGCGTTTTCAGATAGGTCAGGGTTGTTGATGAATGACTGCAGGCGGACAATAGATTCGGAGTTGAAGTTGGGGTCGTGTTCGTGGAAATAAAGCAGCGTCTCGGCGCGCTGGTTGAAGTCAGCTTCATGGTTATCCAAGATGCTCAATGCTCAGTCGCTAACCTTCTTGACTTCAACTAGATCAAGAGTCCGACCATACTCTTCCGCCTCAAGAACATGTTCGGGGGTAGCTCCAAGCAGCCTTGCCTTCTCGTCTATCGATTCCTTCGTCGACCCGCTGTGCGAGCCCGAATCGAGCCTCTCCGCAGGCTGGATTTCATCCCCCGCGGCGACTTTCTCTGGGAGAGCGCTCATCTTGATGGCGACTAGCGAATATAATTCGAGCAGACGGTGGTTACTCAAGAACTTTCGAACATCGCAGGCTTGAACTATTTATGTATCGTCGCCTTATACCGATGCGGCGCCATTTCGGACGATCACGATGAACCATGTCGCTTAAGGTGGAACACGATTCCTTGGCAGAATTGTGGGAAAAGGAACTGGTCATGCTCATCTCGGGCGTTGATACCCATCTTTAGTCCATACCTTGCAGAAAGACCGGGATTGCGTTGGCACATCGCGCACGCCACGGACGCGGGTCGTTACGGCTCGTCCGACCACCTTCTCAAACAGGAATAAAAGAAGGTTTGCGCCCAAGCCGTTACAAGATGGATATGTCGGGGTGGTGCCGCTTTGGAGCGATATGTTCCCTCTTAAGTTGTTTTGTTCAGTCCTCCTATATAGTAAGTGAAATGATGAGTCGCGGCGTCTTCAAACTATTAAGGTTTTCCATTAATGGTGACACGCTGTTTCTATTAAATATATTTACTCTTACTCTACGATGTTTCCTTGCGAGGAGCATCTGTAGGTTTGACCATATTCTCCCACCTGTAATTAAGCTTATTGCTTGCCTCTACTAACCCCTGGCAGAGAAAATTCTTCGGGGAATTGCGTGATAGCCCAAGCCGCGCATTACGAGTCCCAAGGCAAAATCGACATTATAGAACCTAATCGCGTGCTTATAAAGTGGATGCTATACACGGGGTATTTATCCCTTTGGGTGCTACCCGGGGCCACCGGGCCCACCACACCCGTTCGCATGCCACGCGGCTTGCTACGTTACGTACATAGTAGTTTAGTACAGGAACGCGATGTATAAAGAGAATCCACTTAGTAGAAATGTATTACATAGTAGTTAGATTATCCGTGGAATAGACCTCGTGTATAGAGTTTGTGCTGGTAGGCGACCGGGGGCATTATGAGCAAGGTGTAGGGTGCTGCTGATGATAGTCATTCGGATCGGCAAGGCGTAGCTGAGATTGACGTTGAATAAAGAGGACAGGGAGATGTTTACACCATGATCCTTTTGAGGGATCATGCAAGGTCTTCTTAGATTGGATCACTGTGTAGATCTTGGTCCCGGTGGGGCAAGTATTCCAGGTACGACTACTATCACTATATCATGTGCTCCGTTTGCAAGATTGCGGGTTGATCCAATAGGTCTTCTCAGTCAGCTCTGCCTGCCGGCCTTAGAAGCCTCCAGGTTACAAGAATCTCGTACTGATTCAAGATTTAAACCCAGGCAATCTTTCTACTATGGCGCATACCAACTCGAAGCAAACTTCATTCAAGTTATCGTCAAGATATGAACTAATTTATGATGGTCTTGGCCTTGCTCCGTTGACCTAGGCACTCCCACAGCTTAGGCACCTTGGGACAATCAGTCACAGCGAGCCAGTGGGACAAGAAAACAGAGCAACTGAAGACAAGCTTCGAAGAAAGTTGCGCAAGGCATGGTGACACGTCTCCGAGTTGTTATATCATTCACATAGTGTTCCATCGGCCTCGATGATACGGTTACTTGTATGCTTGTTCCTCTTGTTCATGGATTCGTGGAACCTGCATCTTGTATCTCGCTGTTGCTTCCGTACGGCCCGACAACTCCAAATAGCATGGGGAATTTACAGCACCACGACAGCATTAGTTCCCTAAACTTGACCCTAAAATCTTGGAGCTACTGGTATTTTTGTGTTAAATTTAGGGTTTGCTGACACTCATTTAGTATTGTGGTAGTCGAGTCCAATGTTGCCCACACGACTAAGAAGCGCTCTCGCCTCCTCGAGTTGCTCGGAGCTTTATACCGCCACCTGTAGCGTCGCGTTCCCCTTCTGACAGGCACATTGCAGAATCTCGATGAGGAAGTCGATTGTTTTGACTCTTATTTGTCTTCAGCAATGCAGTTGTTACAGCAGAGCGATATTTACAGAGCACAAATTTTCCTCTTCTTCGTGTTTAATGTTGAGAGCGACAAGAGGCGTTTACTGCGCTCTGTGCCTTCATGCTACGTGTATTGACTCGGGAGTCAATCAGATGAAAAATGATTATACTGGCTGGGACGTCGTCTTTCGTTTTCCCCATCTTCGCCATGACCAACGCTTCTAAAAATTCCAATACCATGCCAGGATAAAGACCGTCTGACTATGAGGACGTATGAGTCTGTTTACTTTAAGCCTTACAAATACTCACTGACCCGTACAAGATGCCTATTAGTTAAGAAAGATAATGATTTTTTCCATGCTAATAACTGCCAGGAATACCATATATCACCCACGCTTTCTTTACCTCGCCATACAACCACTTCAAGCCGAATCGCTAAAAATGGGTTATTCCCTCCTAACTCACAGCATTTAAGCGCAACTGTGGCACTGTTAAAAAACGAAGCCGAGGCTCCCATCGGAAGCTGATAGAGTCCGGCTCCGCGTCAAAGCTGAAGGCGTCATTCGGACTGCGGGACATTTGCGACCGAGTTCGACCCTGGCTGTTCCCACATTGAACCCGGAAAGGCAAGGTGATTTTGGCCATTTCTTCTGCCCCCAATTAGCGGATATTCCACCAATAGCGTAGAATGATTGATATGCATTTAGTTGTCTCAGTTCCTAAAGCAGAATGTGCGTTCTTCAATTGTGGCTGCATCGGCGTCTTGATTATGGTTTCTCTTGTTGGATTACTGTACGCCGCAGTCATGGCCGTCCCGTCTGTGGCATCACGTAGCCATCCGGCAGCACATCCGTCGTTCTCCTGGCATGATACTAAGCACGTGTAAGCTCCTCGTGCATTTAGATTGGTGTCGCAATTCCCCCTTCTAACGCTCACCAGCATCGCCTTTGGAGACTCATACACCTACGTGCAAGGCACCAACGGGTACCCAAAATACAGCTTCATCGGCAGCAACCTCCCTGGCGACTTTGCCTTTCCACCTGAACGGCTCCTGGAGAACCGCATTGTGCAAAACTACTCCAGCCAGTCTGCCGGCGGCCCCAACTGGATTGAGCGTCTCACCGGTTGCGCTGTCGAGGACGGCCAGCACTCGCCGCTTGATTGCGATGTCCAGCTCTGGGATTTCGCTGTTGCGGGGGCCAATACCGCGGAGGCGCTGTAAGCAACATGCCACTCGCTGTTTTTAATAGGGCTAAAGACGATATTCAGGCTGCCTGCACATCATCCTTTCATCATTCCTCTCGTCAACCAGACGCAGCAATTCCTCGAGCATGGAGACTCCGTTTTGCGCGAGCATGCCGGCTTAGATCCTTCTAAAGCCCTCGTTGTCATCTGGATTGGCATCAACGACGTTATTGACGCTCAACTCTTGAACAAAACCTCACCAGAGTTCTACGCGAAAATCATCGAGACTATATTCGCCCGGGCTGTATTCCCTCTCGTGGAAGCCGGCTACGGCGACTTCCTCATCATGAACCTTCCACCTTTAGATCGCAGCCCGCTGAACCGAATTACCTTCCAGGGTCAGTTGAGTAATGAACTAATCCAGACCTGGAATAGGGAGCTTGAATCGCAGGCACTTACCTTTGGTGCACAAAGCAGACGAGCTAGAACAGTTGTCTTTGATGCCAACAGGCTGCTTAAAAAGATCTTGAGAGAACCTAGTTCGTATGGTATTAGTAATACGACAGACTTTTGTGACGCGAGGAAGCAATGGCCGCAGGTGGTTGAGGATCCTGCCTCGCTTGGCTGTGGCCCTGTGGATGAGTACTTCTGGTTTGATAGTGCGCATATGTAAGTCAAGTCACAGTTTACTTCTGCAGACTCAAGCTGACTTAGGTTCTCCAAGCGGGACAAAGGTTCACAAGGCGTTGGCGGATGGAGTGAGGAGATTTCTACAAGAACAATTTTAGGTCTCTTTCGACGTCAGCGGACAGAGTCCAAGCGCAAAAAGATTCAGTAACCTCTCTTTTACCACCTGCGTTATAAAGGAGATAGAGGGCTCTGGTGTTGGCAGGCTAGGGATTTAGTCGCGGGTTGTTTGGTCAATGAATTGGCTGAGAGAGTTTAAACTGCATTATTCAAGACATGGTTGAGTACAGTGCCAGCTTAAATGATGACCAAGATGGCAGACCATACAGAAAATAGTTGTCGCAGCATAGATGCACCCATATTAGAGCACAATCTCTTCCACCGAACTCTTGAAAGAAATTTGTGTGTAGGTCAACTGCACGTGGCCTTAATCAGTTCAAAAGAACCGCTCTATCTCTGTCTACTATCATCTTTAGCCTACACATGATGATAAGAACATTGAACTACCAGAAAGTAAATGGCACGACTCGTGATGTGCATTCGGGCCTATGGAAGGTCATCCTACCAGAGTCCCGGGGCTTCAACACCACTAGCCGGAACCCGTCACATGCAGAAATGTCTCGGAAAAGTGCGTCGGTTTCGCGATTCAGTTTGGAAGGTGACCGTTGAGTGACATAGCTTGACGAGTCTGGCCTAGTTTACAGGGTTGCAACCAATCTCAGTAGGGACCAGAGCTACTTCGCGATCCCGAGGCACCCCTCACGCTCGATGAAGACTCCACGGTTTATTGCCCATTCATTCTGGTGTCTTGTTATGGAAGGTCGGGCTACAAAACGAACGGCACCCTCTTAAAAGGGATAATGCCTGTCGTAACTGGCCGTATCAAATGCGAGCAACAATCAAGGCATTTTCTTTCAGAAAGGAGGTCCGGGGTAGGATTTGCATCCTTCCCAATCTACGCTGCAACCCTCATTTAGTCACGCTACTGGATCATCAAACAGCACCAAACAAGATAAACGTCCGGGATTAAAACCGTTCGATATAGCTTTCCAAAGTCATTCGTCTCCGGTTAATTAATATTTACCCATTCGGGGACCGGAACCCGCACGAATGCCACGCTACGGAACTACGTTTAAAACACATTGCAACCCCTTAAAAACTGACTCGCTAGTCACGGCCTTAGGTATTCAAGACTGATCCTATCACGGGGTGGAGACGACCATGGCATGTTCATGGGACCAGTGATAGAGGTCCACGGACGTGAACACATGCGATGCGGCTGCATAATACTGCAATCTTACTTTGCGCAGCACTGGTAGAGATGGATGACATTGAGATTATATATATTTCAGGGTTATGCCGGGCTTGCAAACAAAGGATTGATACAATCAACCTTGGTGACGCCTTTCTTGCGATCACAGTACTGATAATATTTTTCACATCCTTGCTTTCCGACTTTTGTTCTAATTACAATATGCTTCTAAAGAGCAACTTCCTTTCTTTGCTATCCCTTGCAGGCGCTGCGCTTGCTTGGGACGCCCCTGGGTACACCGGCCTAGGAGTCCTTTGGCAGGACAACTTCGCCGGCACTGGCGGTACTCTCCCCGATACTGGCAGATGGAACATCATCGAAGGCTACCTGAACGTCAACGCCGAGCTCGAAGTCTACACTCGGTCCACGCGCAACCTCCAACGCAGCGGCGGCAACACCCTCCAGCTGGTTCCATGGCGCGACTCTTCCGTGTCGACTGGCTGGACTTCCGGCCGCGTCGAGAGCAGATACGTCTTCACTCCAACGGCAGGAAGGATCACAAGAGCCGAGGCCGTCATCCGCTTTGGCGACAACGCGATTGCGAACAAGCAGGGCATCTGGCCGGCCTTCTGGATGCTCGGAAACGCTCTCCGCACGGGTGGCAGCTGGCCCTCGTGCGGCGAACTCGACGCCATGGAGACCGTCAACGGACAGCTGACGGGCTACGGGACTGCGCACTGCGATGTGTACCCCGGCGGGATCTGCAACGAGGGCACTGGTATCGGCGGGACCATCGGCATTCCGGATCAGGGCTGGCACACTTGGAGAGTCGAGTTTGATCGCACCAGGGGCAGTTGGCAGCAGGAAACCATCACGTGGTACATGGACGGCCGACAGTTTCACCAGATTACTGGTTCCAGGATCAACAACGAGAGGGTGTGGGCTACGTTGTGCCACAGCCCGCTGTACTTCATTCTGAACGTTGCTGTGGGTGGCAGTTGGGTAAATTGCCGACCTTTTAAATCTCACATGTGAGCTAATGTTTTGTCTAGCCTGGATACCCGAATGGAAATACCGCCGACGGTTATGGAAGCATGATGGAAGTTGGATACGTTGCTCATTACTCGTCCTGAAGCGGGTGAGCAGCTAAGGGATCATTACTTCTTCGATACCAGACAGCTTCCCCGGCAGCAATTTTATCACACCTGAACAAACGGATACTCCATTTTGAATTGAACCTTACCTCGAGGAATGCTGTAGCTGATGTTTTAGTTGGTTAGCGTGAACTCATCCGTAAAAAGAACCCCAATAACTGTGCCCTACCATGCCCTCAAACTCAAGTCGCGCTATTATCAGCCAATAAAGGAAGAAACGAGGTGGTGTTCGCTGATCGGAGTCTATGGTAATCAGAAGTAATTGGCAAGTGACGAGAAGAGAAAGAGTACATCGCATGGTGGAGAGTTGGGCACCTCAAGATCTACCAGTCTGGTATGAATGTCTTCAAGACTAAGCTGTTCCGATACGTCTAGTAAAAATGTGAGCGATTGTTTGTCAACGTGTCTATCACCAACATGTCGCCTAATGCAGCTCAGCCCACTCACTCGTCAGCTGTGATGGAATTGCCATAGGTCGCAAATGCATAGCCTATATTATATTGGTGAGCACACTTAGTCAGGAGACCCTTTGACTTTGCTAGCCAATTGTTTTCCTTCATTTGTAGGCTTAAGTTGTCAGCCTTGCACCTCCACGTCAACCTAATCGTATTTAAAAGGCCATAAGACCAAAGGCTAACCAAGGTCAGACCAAATATCTAGCCTAGCTGGAACACTCATATGGGACAGCTGTTCCTGTAGCTCAGGTGCCCTTCAAGATTGGCCAGGCGTAACAAAGTAAGTAAGAAACATATACCAATATTCTCTAGTCTTGCGGCTATACTCCTAATCCAAATTGTTCTCCACCATACTCAATCCCTCCCTTCACTGCCTCCTGTGCCCCCAACAGCACAGCCACGTACCTGGCACCCTCCGTCCTACTCAGGTTCTTCCACTTATGCATAGGAGCTCTTTGTACAACAACGTCTCCCTTCTTTACCACCCTCTTCTCGCCTCCATCCAGAGCCAACTATAGCTCCCCTTCAAGCACCACGATGTAGTCCAAAGTCTGCGTTCGATGCCAGAACCCTTCTTCCTGGTCCGGATTGGGCCGAAATCCACATACGTGATGGTGTTGCTGCCTGCACCGGGAAACTGATAAGGGGGACCAGTGGAGGTGATGACGCGGTGGTGTTTCAAGTCTGCGTCGCCGGTCAGGGTGAAAGCGGCCGGCGTTGAGTAGATGTAGGCCAGTGATGCTGAAGGCCCAAGGGGTTGACGCGCCGTTGGGGTGACGGAGAGAAAAGAGCTTTTTTTATCCGAGCCGGAGGTCGTTGTAATATGGACATTGAGGTCGGGGGAGTTCATTGCCATCTTGACTGGACTTGCTTGGTTCGAATTGATTTATGGAACTGGCTCTGTTTGGGCTGTTGAGGCAAAGTATAACAGAAGAATGTTGACTTAAATCCATGAAGCTTCGCAACTCGGACACTGGAATTTGCAAAATGTCCGGATTGCTCTTAAATAGCGGCAAGCGGCTCAATTAGAAGTGCGCAACATATTTCTCCTCGAGGAAGCACCATTCCATCTTTTTCATGTGTTGACATACCTGGAGAAGAATGCACGGTGGACGGTTCAATTGTTAGACCGAATAGAATGTCCACACGGTTCAACTCCGAGTCCGAAGACACTAGAAAATGCAAGCCACGGGGGGCAAAGTAGACTAACCCGCAGCAAGCGTTTGCTGCAGCCTAAACATACCTGCAATCCTCTTGACCGTGATCTGGGGGTTTCTGTTAGAGCAGCCTGCTACTAGAATGGTTAATGACGTGGGCGAGGTGGACGATCTCTGTGCCCTTATTTATCTGTACAGTATGCTTGCTCCCTTTCCCTCTGACACAGATTCTCCTTCCCCGACCAGAGAAGTACCAGAGAGGATTTCTAGAATTTACTATCCTTCATGTGAAGCCTTGGTGAAACCTGAAGCGTCATCCTTGTTCTTCTTGTTCTTGTCGTGCCTCCCTTATCAAGTCATGCCCGAAAGATTGTTTGACAGACACAAGCATGTCAACCACATTGGCTTCTGTCCGCTGCGTCGCAACACGATCAAGTCTTAACACCACATCATCCGGCCACTGTGCAGATCGCCGTTTCCGGAATACCGTGCCTCAGCAGCAGCCATCTTGTTTTTCGTGATAAGAAGCAGCAAGCTAGGAAATGTTCATGCCAGTCACCCAACAGGATAGTTGCTATGTTCCCTTCATTCTGCAATCTGCTATCATTCCTAACATCATTGTCTTCAAGACTTGTTGGTGCCTGAAATTGTTCGGTTAGATGACATACGTCATATCTCCCAAGATCTTTGTCGAAGCGGCAACCCCATGCTTCTTCAGCGGGGAAACAGAGAAAACCACCTCCTCGTCCTATTCCAACATGGTTCATCCTGAGTTTTATTCTCCGAGTAGCGAAGATTACCAGGGCGTATTACCAGAGTGGTTTGACGCACAGCACAGCCGCTATAGCTCGAATAGTGACATCCTAAAAGCCTACCTCGCTAAAGAGATCGACGCTCTCAAGGCATTCCACGACGGCGAGACCAACACCGAACAGGCTTCCCATACCATCACCAGACCCATCTCAACAACGCCTATTCCAGCTGTAGGCACGTCGTCGGATGATATCGTCGTCCTTACTCAGCTGTGGCGGCTATACAAAGACGCTCTTATTGAGTGGCCTCATGTCGTACACCTGACCTCATCGCACTCGGACTCACTATATCCAAAATCCCCGATCACATTCATTGCGGCGAGTCACTCGATGACGACGACGAGAAGCCTTTCACTTGGGAAAGCCTGCCATACATAGTCATGGTCTGGACGGGCTACCACTGGATGGATCCTATTGGTATTGTGGAAAGATGCGCCGACGCTATCGCTCGACGTCACGCAAGAGATGTATACATCAAACAGCAGGACGTGGAGGCACAGATTGTTGCCGCTGGCATTTTCAAATGGAAGCACGCAATCAAACACGTCATCAACGCTCTCGAATCTGAGCCACGGACTAAAAGCTACCCGCAGCCGCGAAGGAATGGCGAAGAAGAGCTGGTAGTGGATTTCCATATTCCAGCGGCGGGCCGTTGGATCAAGGACCTCGGTCAGAGAATGTACACCAGCCTTAAGAACGACGAGGTTAAGACCTAGACGAAGAGATACATCCCTATTGTTGCTCGTCAGTTTGACAAGCCCACTGATCGCTGGGCCTTCTGGCGGAGGCGGTTCCTTGAGGTTGTTGAAGGAGGTCCTGATGATTTCACCAAGGCGGAAGCACGGGCGGCGGCGGACAGAATGGAAGCGATTGCAACCCTCTTTACTGAAGATGGAGCGACTTCTACTACACAGGAGTAAATCAAGTTATGTTCCGGAAACAAGGTATACACTCTACAATCAGTTGTCAGTTCAATCGATCAAGTCCCTAGTTATTCAGGTGCCTTCATGGCGTAATATATGGACATTTTTCCTCAGCGGCGTGACCACAACCGTTTCACTTCATCCGCTACAAGATTAAGGTATTGAGATTGCTCACGACTCTTTATTGTCTCAACTTCACATCTCAGTCGATGGCAAAGCGGGGGTCGGCACTAGACCCGATGACGTGATGGAGTATTTCATGCGTGCAGAATCAGCGGGGTTGAACATCCTTGACAGTGTACAGTTATCAGGCCACGACTTACAGTTGGCTCGGTTCCAACAATTCCCAGTAGCGATGACTATGCTGCAGCAGACTGAGATCCGCCTGCTTCGTCTGGGCGTTGACAAGGTGAGAATGAGCCACTTACACCGTGAAAACTGGCATTAACGTGAAAAGGCCGCACAAACCCCTCAGATAAGCATAACCTTTCAACGAGTCCTTTTGACAGACCCTGCTCTCCCAAGCTTTGTTGCGCTTTCGTATGTCTGGGGCGACCTGAACGATACCTTGCCACTCGATGTAGGTAACCGCACCATCCAGGCAACCAGGAACCTGCACGCAATCCTGCAATGCCTGTCGTCTTCCAACTTCGACCAGCTGCTCTGGATCGATGCCCTGTGCATTAACCAGCATGATTTGGCCGAACATGCTGCCCAAGTCGACTTAATGGGAAACATATACTCGCGCGCCTCATATGTGCTTGCATTTCTCTCTCCTTTATCCGCACCTTTCGATATTGGACTTGGGTTTCTAGAAGCAGCCGCAGAGGACTCAAAGTTTCACTACGAACCATCCCTCACGCCGCACATAACCGTCGACGGTCTGGCTGCCAGTTCCGAGGCCCTGCGAGAATCCCTTATTGCCTTCTTCGCCGCACCGTGGTGGACCCGAGTTTGGACGGTGCAGGAGTACGCCCTAGCCGAACAAGTCATTTTCCAATGCGGAAACCGCAAGATAGACGCCAAGGTCGTGGCACAAGCGTTCCTCAGCCTGGCCCACCACGAGAGAAGATGCTGCTGGGCCGCACGTCGGGCTGCGGATGGTAACGCACGCGGGTTTCTGGATTATCCTAGTAAAGCCCATGGCGGCTTGTCGTTGTTTGCTGCTACGCTTCGGATGAGCAACTTGAACTATCTCACGGACACAGAAACATTTGGTATTCTGGATGTGCTGGGAGCTATTAGTTTGTTCCGGACCCGGCACTGAACCGACCCGCGGGACAGAGTGTTTGGAATCTCAGGGTTGCATGTCAAGGGCGGGGAGAAGCCGCAGAACTTGGTGCCGACGGACTATACAGCTTCAACAGCACTGGTCTACCTCAACCTCGCTATGGCGGTCATCGAAACGTCTCAAACGTTGGACGTGTTGAGCCACGTGCTTCGCAGCTCAATCGTCCAACAACGGACGACTGGGTTACGTGGCTGGGTTCCTGACTGGGATGCTGCCATGGATGACCCTTATCATCTGATTTACAGGGAGCGGATGAATTATATGAACAACTTCAGTGCTGCGGGTGACACGAAAGCCGAGTGGAAGCTCAACGGCTCAGGGTCCGTCACGACTCGTGGCTTCCAGATCACCAAGATTGCAGCCACTGCCCCTGGTTATCCCGGTCCTAACTCGACGACAAGCGGGAAGCTTCTTCTCGACACATGGCGCAAACTCGCAGGACTGCCCTCAGATCCAAACGTTCAGTCACCGAACGGAGAAACAGACGAGGCCAAGCGCGAATGGGCTTTTCAACGCTCACTCTGCAGGAACCTGAACCTCCAGCAATGGGCGGGTGATTCATGCAACTACACCAATGCATATCACACGTGGTACTCATGGTTCACTCACGAGGAATCGACTTCCTTGCCATCAGATGCGAGGGAGAATGCACGGGAGTTTGACTTTTTAGTCCAAACTACGTCTTTGGCCAGGCGCTTTTTCGTGACGGAGGATGGGAGGCTAGGCTTTGGGCCAGAGGCGGCATAGACGGGCGATGTTGTCATTGTTCTGTCTGGAGGGAAGGTTCCGTATGTTTTGAGAAGTGTTCCGGGTGGGAATACTGGTGCATTGGCGTTTGAGTTCTTGGGGGATGCTTTCGTTGATAGGATGATGGTTGGCGAAGAGGTTGAGTCCTTGCGACACCAGTTCGAGAGTATTGTCCTGATCTGATTGATTCACTCTTTATCGATCATATGAAGTCATGGTGCTGAAGTCTTTGTGGAGCATGTTTTTTGCACAAGGCAAGCCAGAGAGAAGTGATTGGGTTAGAGAACGTAGTATTTATCACAACGCAAGACACGAGTTCAAAACAAGTCGGATACTCAAAGTCTAGGATTGCGCTTGAAGAGTGTTTAAGCCTATGCTTCTGTTGCGAAGACTTGAAACCATCTATGTTCCCGAATTCCAGATCATACTGCTCCGGCATTCTGGTACCTATACTCCGGAGCTCCAGCCCACTGCGAATAGGCATTGCTTCCCATAAAATGCGCATCATCACCCAGCCACCCCCTTACCGTAGTGTTCTTACATCCTGCACTGGTCTTCTCGCCACTGAACCTCTCCTCCAACCAGTTCATCCACAGCAGTCTCACCGCCGAGACGATCGGAGTGTGTCCCACGTTGTGGACGAACATGTACTCCAGATCACTGCCAGGCTGCAGATCACAAGTCGCCGTCACGGTCTCATTCGTGCCAGAGTCCGGAACGAAAACGTCTTCTGAGCCTTGAACCACCAACATAGGCCCCGCGAATGGCCGTCTTCCGACGTTGCCTAGCTTCTCAAACGCCTGGGCATGGTACGACGAGTTGTACCAATCCGGCTTCAAGAGAACGTCTGAAGGCTCTGTCAGGAAGAGTTGCTGCGCTGCACTCGTGCTCCCTTGGATCGCAGTGAGAAGCTTGACTCTGGCAATGGCCAACGGGCGCAGCCATTGCTCGAGCTTGAAATCGGGGAAGATGCTAGAGAGGCGGATGGCCGTGGCGATGCTGGTGAAAGCCGAACCGGTCAATGCCGAAGTAACAGGCGCGAATGAGATTGTCCCCACGTATCCCTTATTCAGTTCTTTGAACTCGTTATACCCGCTTGAGCGATTGCCCGTGGCGAGGAGCTCGGCGGCGCTCCACGATACACCACCGCCTTGACTGTGGCCCGCGATGGCATACTTCCCGCTCAGCCGGTCCTTAAAAGCTTCTAGGGCAGCTTCCATAGCGTAGAGAGTGTCCTGCCCACCAGCTGACATGACAAAGTATTGATGCGGGATAGTACTTCCATCCCATGACTGTCCCAGACCCAGCCCCGCGTAGTCCGGCGCGATAACGGCGTACCCAGCTTGCACGAGAGACAGCGGAATGACGTTCTCGTAGTAAAGAGTCCGGTATGACGATGGTCCTTGGTCGGCAAAGTACCCGGATGTACCATGGGACCAGAGAATGGCGGGTGCCTTACCATCGGGCTCACCGCGGAATTTGCGCGAGATGAAAGGCCAGAGAACAAAAGCGCTGGCTGGAACAATGGTGCCGTTGAAGTCGCGGGTGGTGTATAAAATTCTGCTTAACGAGGACCCGGGCGCGATACCAAACGGCGCGGGATCCGTTACTTGTTGCACCTTGAGAACCTGCCCAGGCTTTAGGCTCGAGTTTGCGGGCGGAAGACTGTAGAAGTCGTCCTGTCGAGGTCCGCCGTTGGCGAGGTTTGATCGATCGAAGTTGATGATGGCGTTGATGCTGGATGCTATTGTGTCGGAGAGTCCAGCGGTTTGAATCTGAGATGTTGAAAGGGAGAAAGAAGAGTTGAAGTCTGTTGAAAAGGGCACAGCTTGGGGGATTTGTTGGGCACGAGCAGATGTAGATACTTCATCATAGCCAATCTCTAGTTGGTGAACCAAGCTTTGAACTTGGGTCTGGAGAATTAAGAAAAGGCCAGCATAGTTAACTTGTTTATAGTTGGCGAAGTCATCCTTCTAGAGTGTATGTCATAAGAAGTTGACCAATTTTTAGTAATCACCGTAGTATTCCAACGGCATCCATAAGCCCATAACGTCATCAGCCCGGGTGTTACCAAGCCCATAACTAGATCGGGATATTACCGATTGAACTGCAGAAGCAATATGACGGCACGCACAGTCAGCCTGGTGCGGTCAGACGTAGAGCCGAGACGGATCAATTGACGCTATGCCAAGGGCGAAGGATGCACGGGATCCGCTATTTCCACATGCTGCAATCCTTCTCGGAGGAATTATTGGACCGTCAGCAAATCGTTGGGGTTTTACGAGAGACTTTGTCAGAACTGGCGCGGAGTTGCGGAGATGCGGAGATGTCGTAAGGTCGTTGCGTTGCATGGAGGAACTGGCTAAGTCCTTGAGCAGCGGTCAAAAGTCTAAAGCGTTCATTCAAGGTCCTGATTACTTAAATGCAGCCTGCGCCGCTTTGCCGACGGCTTCTTAATTTTCGTTAAAAGATATCGTATTGAGCCAAGTTTATGTGGTTGGCTCAGGCTGTACATGTGTTGCTGACTCTTACATTGCTCCGTTCATGAAGCCTCTAGGGTAGGCTGGATCAAAGTAGGATCATGCCACCATCACCAATGAGGGCTTACCCAGATTTACCGTAAATTTACTCGCTGCATCTTCTTCAGAAATCCATGTTCTGCCTCTAGATAAGATGGAGCTGAAGTAAGTTACGTATTTGAAAGGTGCACTTCGTTATTGTTCTTCAATCTTTTGGCCATCCAACACCATGCTGCCGAAACGGATATTCTCTCCACTTTTAGCTGAGGTTGAAGCCTAATTTCAGATCATTAGAAAAGAAATGCGCGGAGAGCATCACACGATTTACGGTTCTCTGTCAAGCAACATGATATGTATGTGATATGATTGGTTCTTCCCAGCGGCAAAATGCTAAGGTGTAAAATGTAAACGATCCTCCACTGTTGAAACTACTGTTTGGACTACTATTTCTGCCTGTCCGCGGTTCTGGTGTATCACGTGTTTTCTTTACTTGAATTTGACAAGGTAATGGATTTTTGGGTTTTTAATCTCTTGATTGACTCTTGCCTCCTCTAGAATGATCACTAGGCTTATAACTCCCTCCGTCAAACCCCTCCCTCCTTAGCGGCCGATGCCAGAGACTATTGCGGAACGTGCAGAGGTATCCGGGCTCTTATCCTAAGCCATTAGCCTTTTCCAAGATATAGCTTTTCTGGCTGGTCGAGTCATCACAGAAGGTTTTTTGGGGCAGTAAGGTATATGCTTTCTGCAGTACTAAGACTTATACCTTATAATAGCAGCAGAGACTTTCGTCTGCGTGAGTCATTGAGTCGTTGAGTTATTGTTGCCTTGCGACTGGGTATTGATCCCACTATACTCTTATTATTACTGTTTCTTTAGTACTGTTTTAACCTTTAGTCCCTCCTCTAGTAGGTGTGTGCTACTAAGGGTCATAATATCCTGCAAGCCATTGCGGGTGTCTGTATAGTGTTAACCCTTTTTTGGTGCTCGAGTAAGTTTGAAATATGCCATGTATCTTGGATCAACAGTCCCTTCTGCGAGAGAATCGTATATTCATGTTAATACGGGGTCATACATCGAGCGACGCATTCATCTGTGGTGGGTATCAGCACAGAGACAGAACAAACTAGATTTAACGGGCTGTACGACCCGTTTCACCAACTCAGAGACCAGACGAAAACAAACGAAAGGAGAAGAGAAAACGTGAATAATGCAGAGACGCCTGTTTATACCATTGAAAGTGTTGAACGCTTCCTGATATACAGTCACATTGAGTAAGTGGGGGGGTGATGAAGGGAAAGGTGACTTTAGATTCCACGCCAACCCCAGTCTTGTAACTAAGCAGGTACGGGCTACTCAGTGAATACTTAATAGGACGTTTACCATCATAGTGTAGACTTTGGTACTCAAGGTCGGAGGTTCCACGCTGATTGGATACAATATCCCGGAGGTCCTGTCAGCGCGGCAGATAAGCCGACAGAAACAGAATGAGCGTAGCAGCTGCCCTGGGGTGATGCCTTGCGCATTGTAAGCCTGTGCTACTGCAGATTTATGCCGCTTTCATATTTTGGTACTCTCTGAGAATTATCTGTGTGACACTATATCACCGACAGGCCTAGTCCAGCCAAGGTGCATCTCAAGCCAGTGTGCAATGGTAGGCAGTACGCACAGGTCTATAAGGTCATGCTGAGCGCACCTACATGTACCTACATGATTATCTACTAGATAACCATCCCTGCCGTGATAACTAACCCCTCCTTGTACCGTCGTGATGTAGGACGATGCCTCGGCAGGCTCTCAATACGGCAGCCATCACGCCAAGCGATCCTTTACAAGCGAATAACCAAGTCACAGAGACAAATTTAAGGCAACAAGACCCTTCAAACATGTCACAATGATGCAAGTGGGATTGTTGTGGTTGGATATGGACATCCCGGCACTGTGGGGCTTTGCTGCCTAGGCGCTCCGGAGCCTCAATCCTTCCCATGGCGACCAACGTGAGGCGGTAAGACTCATCGTTCACGGTAGCACCAACAACTCGGATTAACCAACCGTCCAAGCGAATGGGATTTCCTCTAGGCTTCCGCGCGTGTTGGCCTGAGGCTCCAAGGCTGGCATCCGGTCCATCGCCGTTTGAACGTGTATATAAGAGACGCCGCGGGCTCTTTGCTTCATCACTCGCACTCTGTTCTGTTTGATCCGGCATCTCCACTGCATCTGCTTGACTCACCATCATCGACTGAGCCATCCGTCTTCTCCGTCTGTTGTACCTTATCTTTCAAGACATCATGGTAAACCAGAAAAAACGCCGTCGTCCTATTCAAGGTTAGTTCACCCGTCCGCTCCCCAACGTCCCATCCTCATTCAAACTTATCCTTCAAATAAGTTTGTACTGAGAGTATTCCAGACAGGAGCCATGACCACGGCTCTGCTGAATCAGACTCCGAGACCGAGGACGTCCAGACCGTCAAGGAGAGCTCTAACGATGAGCTCGTTGAAGTCCTCCGTGGTGTCATTGACATCAAGCCCTTGGCTCTGAACAGCACCGGCTCCGATGAGGCCTCTCAGCTGGGATACTCATCTTCGAAGCTCATCAGCAACTGGTACCAGCACAAGTGCCAGTACAACTCGTGCCCCACACGCTGGAGCGAGTTCGACAACGTCGATGATGACGAGCTGAACTTGAACAAGCGCTGCTCGATCGTCCCCATCGTCCATCGTCATGTTTACGTCAATAAGCATTGGGTCACGCAGTCCATCACTGTTCATGATACTGCCATGAGGGGGGTTCTGGGAACAGTCCTTGCCAAGTACCAGGATCTAGACTTGGAGCTCCAGAATTGGACCTTTGAGCCGCCCTTCATGCCCCTGGTCCATCGCTGGGAGGCGCTGAAGGAGTACCACGCCAATGCCACGCCAGGTCCCGCAAAGAACGCATCTTCGGCTTTGCTCGCTTTCTTAACTCCCATCCTCGCGTCGTCCGTGGTCTCGCTGGCTCGCACTAAGAAGACCGGCAAGGTCAGCTTCGACAACGTCTGGCAGATCTTCCCACCAAGCTCCGTCGTCGTGACCAAATTCTATGGCATCGACACCATCTGTCGAGTGGTCAAGTACAAGAAGCGCCCGGAGGACCGCTGCAACCCGGCCGGATGGGTCATCGACATGGAGTACGTGGACTGGAACGGCGAGAAGTGCGGCTGGGCAACAACCACTCTCACCATCTGGGACTTTGAGGGTTTCCGAAGAGTCACCGCTCTGCCTGTGTATCCGCTATCTTTCACTAGTGACGCTGAGAAGATCAAGGCTGGCATGATTGAGCGGGGTCGGAAGTTTGAAAGACTGCGTGGATACCACTTTGTTGTGGCGAACGGGACCAAGGTTCTGCTGGAGACGGAGAAGCCTGAGCAACGAATGGTAAGTTTACGGCAAGTCCAGCGCGACATATCTCAATCTGACACACGCCATAGGTTACTGGGAAGGTCTGTGTCGACGCGTACGCCTACTACCGCATCTGCAGCATCATGAAGCCGAAACTGCGCCCTCTCAGCGGCGAACCCACAGACAACGACGACGACGACGACGACGACGACGACGATGCAGTCGAGGATGAAGAAGACGACGCACGTATGTCCGAGACGGCATACGAAACGAAATTCACCATCGCGCCCGTCGAAATCGCCACAGCGGCCAAGGGCCCCGCCGAACGCGTCGAGGACCTCACGCCGCTGTCCGAAGACGAACTGCTCATGACGACGCCGTGGGTCAAGGGCTTCGACCTCAAGTCCAAGGGCTTCTGCGAGCTGCACATTTCTGATCTCAAGGAGATGATGTGGAACGACGAGGCGTTTGATAAGCTTGTTCTGCCCGGCGGCGAGAAGGAGCTGGCGTGGGCCTTTGTCGAGAACAAGAGCTTGTCCAAGTCGGACTTTGATGACTTCATCCCCGACAAGGGCCGGGGTCTGATCATCTTGATGTTTGGGCCTCCGGGTGTTGGAAAGACGTTCACGGCGGAGGCTGTCGCTGAGAGATCCCGGGTGCCGCTGTACTCGATGAGCGCAGGCGACTTGGGCATCCAGCCCGCCGAGGTCGAGGCCGCGCTGGAACGAGCTCTGGAGCTCTGCAGGATGTGGAACGCCATGCTTCTCCTCGACGAAGCCGACGTCTTCCTCGGCGAGCGCACAAGCGAATCGCTCGCCCGCAACGAACTCGTGTCCATCTTCCTCACCAAGCTGGAGTACTACCAGGGCATCCTGTTCCTGACCACCAACCGCATCTCCAGCATCGACCACGCCTTCCAGTCGCGCGTCGACCTGTTCCTGCCGTACCACCACCTCAGCAGCGAGGCGCGTCGCCAGGTGTGGGAGAACTTCATCGAGCGCGCGGGCCGACACAAGTTCGACGTCACGGATGAGTCGTTGGATAAGCTGGCGGAGCTGAGCCTCAATGGGCGGGAGATTAAGAACCTGATCAAGTCTGCGCAGTTGCTTTCGCTCAAGAGCGGAGAGAAGGTGCCCATGCAGCGGCTGCTGCTGCTTGCTGATAAGCGGGTTCAGGCTCTCAAGTGTCTTGAAGCGTGAAGGGGAGGTTTTACATGTGTCTGATCACGGGTTTTCGTATGTGCTATTTATGTTCAAGGGAAATCATATCAATGCCGTCTCATAACTATATACACGCTCGAGTGTTCACGGCGAATCGCTTCTCTCCCCTGGCCATGTACAATTCATTAAATCAAGGGCAAACCTCATCAAATCATCCGACTTCTTTTCTATGCGCCCAAAACCAATGTCTTCTAGAAGTCGCATCCCATGTTGGGTCGGTGTGCAAATCCTTTCTGACAAATGAACGTTTTCTAGGCGTTGTATACAACGTAGTAAATTCCGGGTCCGCGTGCGAATCATTTGTGCAAGATAAACGACTTCTTGACATTGCATCTGATGTTCGAAATCCCGGATCCGCTTGCCAACCCTTTTTGCTTTCTCGCTCGACATGTCCATTTCTTCCCTATGGACCTGAGCCTCTTTGATTCGCGCTTGGCTCGAATTTGCGGGATTGGATTGGGATGCGTGGGGTCTGTTGGTGCTCTGGGTGTCTTTAACCTCTTGTTTGTGAATGGGGGCATGGTTTTGTTCGGGTCTGTAGCGCCCATCTTTGATCTGGTGGCCTGGCATGGTGATTGATGTGTGACTGTAGGTTTTGAGGGTTTGAGGGTTGACTCCCTAAGGCAAAATCGTGAAAGCGAACGCAGAGTGCGAGATGTGGTTCTCGGTATTTGTGAATTGGAAAAGGCTACGAGACCACGAAAGGTGGCCTTAATATAGGTGTTTGGCATGTAGTAACAGTGAACGCCATTAGAATGATGTTCTTTATTTTGGTGAACAAACTGTCTGATGTGGCGAACAGGAGCATTGTAAGCATTGTTCTTGGAATGATGTCCAAGAAATCTACTAATGCTTAGAAGGTGAAGGGGAAAAAAGACAGTGTTCAGTAAACACTTGCCGTCAAAGAATCCTGCCTCAAGGTGGTGATGTTCGATGTTCATTGATCTGATGTGCCCTGTCGACGCTTTGACATCCATCTTATCGGTAGCGATCTCGGCTTTTCCTCCACATATCCCGGTGTTACGGAAGGCCATAGGGACCGATGTGCTAAAATTATTTTTTGATGTAGGTACTCTCCTATACGGTACCCTAAGACCTTATTTTATATTATATATTTTAGTTAAATATACTTAATAAGTAGTACTTAGGTAATATAGGGTTATATATACTTATACTAAGGTTTATACTTTATTATAATTTCCTTTTCTTAATATTATTAGCTTTTTTTTCTTTTTTTCTTTCTTTTTAATTATATATTAAAAGGTTAAAATTCTTTTATTTTTATTTTAAATAATATTATAATTTTAAATTTTATATTATAGTTTAATTTTTTATAGATTTTTATAATTATAAATATTATTTTAAAGTATATAATATTATAATCTTATAATATTAAGTTTTTATAATTATATATTTTAATAAGTTAATATTTATTATAAGAATATATTTTTTTTTCTTATATATTATTAAATAAAGTATTTTAAAATTATATATTCTTATATATTTATCTTTAAATTAATTATAATTATAATAATTAATAAAAATAAAATAAACTTAAAGCTTATAATTTTAAAGAGTTTAAAAACTTTAACTCTTAAGCTTTTACTTTCTTAGCTTAATATAAACTTAAATAAAGTAATATATAAAGATTTTAATAAATATATATTTACTTTACTCTTAGAAATCTTTCTTAACTTTTAGATTTATACTTTCTTATATTATAATAATATATTAATATTAAACTTAAAGCTTATTATTTAAGCTTTTATAAATATACTAAAAGATAGTATTATAAAGAGTTAAGAGTTTATTATCTTAATTAATGTGGCGGGCGTCCCTAGATAGGTGGGCTAGCAAGTTGCTAGCAGGGATTTAATAGGGATAAAATGGATGGTTAGAAGAGGGATGGGATAGGGGATTAGGAAGAAAGAGGATCATCATCATAATCATCATCAGTCTGAAGAGAGATTAGAGAGATTTTTATTTTTGCGAGCTAAGAGATTCTTCCCTTCTTACAGAGAGACGAGAGAAAGAGAACTCTTTAAGTTCGAAGCTTAAGTCCTTTACCTTTATTTTACGAGAGAATTTGAGATCCTTCTTTTCCGATCACAATACGAATTGCCGTCCGCCCTTTGTCCCTCATATACCGATTATCAAGCCGGCGGTAGGCTATCTCGATGCCTTGCCAACATTCTTTTCCTGCTACCGACCTGATAATCATTCTCATGAGATGCTTTCCTGCTAGAGGGTACTAAACATAAGATTGCTATAGTACATACGCGCAATCTAGTGTAGCTTTGGGCTAACCGATGAAGACGCCTATACGACGCTTTACTATGTACCTTCTTAAGGGATTGCTATCGATTTGGGGTATTGCTTCCGGTCCCTTTCCGCCGCCAAATTAAGGTATTATTATTATTCTTTATTATTCTATATAATTATATATTAATTTATATTAAAATCTATACTTATTTTATATTTATATAAAGAAAGATATTAAAAGATTAATTAAAATCCCTTATATAATAAACTTTAATAATAATTAAAATTATAATATAATACTTTAATACTTTTATAATATTAGATAACTTATTATAAAGGCTTACTTAAAGTATATAAAGAATAATAAGGCTCTTAAAGGCTATATTATTATTTTTAATATTACTTTATATAGAAATTATAATTAGAATTAGTTTAAAGCTACTTATTCTTTTATAAGTATATATTTTATAATATAATAATATTTAAACTTTTTATATTAATTTAATTTTAGCTTATAAGTATAAATATAAAGCTAGTAATAATAATAATAAAGAATCTAAAAGTAATAATATAGACTTATTTAAAAATATTAATTATAAAATATACTTAAGATTTATAAAGATTTTTTCTAAGGCTATTAATTATAAGAAAGAAAAGTATAAAAAATCTTAAAGTATTATTCTATTTTATATATATTTATATATATTTATATTAACTTCTTTTTTAGTTTATTTATTTTTTTATCTTTTTTTTAAAAGAATAATCTATATTATATAAAGAAAAATCTAAGTTTTATACTTTTTATAATAATATAAAATATCTTTATATTTATTATTATATAAAAGTATATAGAAAAAAAAAATCTATTTAATAATTTAATTTAAATCTTTTTTACTTAAATTTTTTTATAATATTATAATATTTAAGGTATTAACTTTATCTTATTTTATATTTTACTAATTAGTATAATATTATTATATATATACTTTATTTTTCTT